>OZ018322.1:82282870-82566583 GCA_963969495.1 Ceratothoa steindachneri
GGCGTGTCCTTTTCACTTGATCTGGACGAGAACCGGAGTCAATTTGAGCGCCACAAAAGGCTACCCCTTCAACTTATGGAATCACATAGATAAAGACCTAATAAGCATCGACTTGGGTTTAAAGATTGTTGCATTAATCATGCTACAATCTTACATGGCTTTGATAACAAATATATATGCATTTGTACACAACACTACTTGGTATTTACAAATTCCTCTGATTACACTATATGATTAAATGCGTGATATATACAATGGGTTCACATGAAAAGTGTTGTGTACAAAATCATTCTGCGTGCCAGTTACAAGACTAAGAGTATTCACGTGATATTAATTTGCGAGGGTTCATTGTTGAATCTATTTTGCCTTGCAAACCACTTTTGGCTTATTAGTTTCATGGACAAAAGTATAAATTATTATTTCACACAGATATCATATATATTATTATTTTACATCATTGTTTTGCAAATATGTTATGTATATATTATTCACAAGGAGTTATTCTTATTTATGAACATCGCTATCTTTTTTTCTAGATTGTTTGTATTCGCGTACCAATTTCAAGCTTTCATTAATGTGAGCTTTCATTAATGAACCCATTCTACCTTGGAATGTAATTTTGTCTTATTATTAACATGGACGAAAGCAATACATTATTATTTTGAAAATATATTATTCACATAAAGGGTTATTCTCATTTATGAAAATCGCTATACCTATTTAAGATAATTCGTATTTTCATAATATTCACCTATCTGTCTCAAGCAAAATAGGGTTCACATGGTACTCATATATGAGGTTTCATTACTGAACCTATTTTGTCTTGCAATTAGCGCTGCAAAACTTGCGGTTTTTTGGGGTTTTTTAAATGGAGATAATTATAAAAAAAGCGCCCACGAAATTCGAGGGCGGGCATAAACCGAAAAATAACCTATATATTTAGTGTAAATGGGCAGCAGTCTTTCTTGGGTGCAAAATTTGTCAAAGACCATGGTATATTTTGCCTTCATAATAATTTTCTTACTGTCTTCTTTGGTACATCCTGTAGATGGTAGATAACTTGTCCTATGTTGATATCTCTTTTAAAAAAAGATATGAACATAGGACAAGTTATCTATCATCTACAAGATGGACCAAGGAAGACAGTAAGAAAATAGAGTTGCCAAACAAAAAATTTTTATATATATATATATGAAAAAAGCCACGCGGGCCTATGAAAGGTCATCCGCATCTTTCAAAACCCACGCACAAAGTGCATCAATAGGATTGTATCAGATTATGCATCTACAATATACAGTTAGAACCATACACAGGAATATGTCCAAAAAACAAAAGGCATCATCATCAAGACTCGTCAAAATTTAAATCAATCATAATATACAATCATAAAAACCTGCATCCACAGGAATGAGTCTAGAATACCCCTCCCTCTCCTCCCCAAGTTAACTCTCCCTCCACATATAATCATCTGAAATGCGTTTGAAAACATTCCATTTTGGACTGTCTACTGTCTCAGATGGCAAACTATTCTAGTAATCTACCACTCTATTGTAGAAAAAATATTCTCTAACATCCAACCTGCACTTTTGTCTAGTCCTATTATTACCTTCCTATCTAAATAACTTGCTAAAATCTAACTTTCCATCCCATAACAGATTTTAAAAAGCTCAATCATATTTCCCCTCACACACCTTCTTTCAAATGAGAACATATTTAATACCCTCATTCTATCTTCATATTCAAGGTGCTTCAGGGAAAGTACTATTTTTGTTGCCTTCCTTTGTACCGACTCTAGCAGGTTGATGTCATGTCTAAAATGTGGTAACCATGCTTGTATACAGTTATAGCACTGCCTCTGGGCATTCCTATAATAAAAACCTCCTGGGAAACTTAAATATATATACATCAATTATTATGTAAAATTCATATTATGCAATCTTTTAACTTTGTGAATTTAATCTTTCAATTATCTTACTTAACTTTTGTAAATTAAATCATTTTATGTACAACTTAATAATTAATTCATTCATTTATTTTACTTGTCAATTCATTAACGTAATACTGTTCCAAACATCATCTCTTAAAATTTCACGCCCTACAAACAAACACACGCTTTAAGCTCGACCAAATAGCACACTATTCTTTCCCAGTCGACTCAATCCACTCTTTGTATAAAGGTCGGTAATTATTCCTTCTACAATTAGTCATTTACCTCCAAACAAATCATACTTAGTTAATTCCACTTTCTCTCACAATTATTTGCAAACGACCATACGAGAGTAGGTCCTAATTATATTTACTTCTCATATTACAGCCCCTAATTCACAGTCCATCATAGTCACTATATTATTATTTCACCATATTATTTCATCATATTATTTCCTATTTATTTCACATACCTTAATTCTCTTCGCATCTTGTTACTGTAAATTATATTTTACAGTATCTTACATTGTATACCTAATCACCTTATCTCATTGTACATTCGTTGATTCTATGAATATATTTATATTTGTTTAATTGTTTGTCTTACAACCCAGTTCATTATTTCAAAATTTATTTTGCTGCCGCCTCAGGCCTAAAAACTATCATCCGATAACTTCGATCAAACAAATTTATGGTTATGGTTTTCGAAACGCTATTTAGGCTGATTTATTAACAGAAAATAAATCACATGAATAACCATATACTATACAGTACTCTAAATGTGGCCTGACATACGAATTGTGAGTTTAAGGATAACCTCTTTACTAGTGTAGCTAATATTCTTGTTAATATATCCTAGCACCCTATCTGCTATATTCTTTGCTTCAATACACTGCTTCGAAAACTTCAGTGACCAATCTACTACTACGCTTAAGTCCTTCTCATCCTCAACTGAATTCAGCTAATATCCATCCTTTTCATAGCTAAATTCCCTATTATCCCTTCCCATGTTAAGAACTTTCCATTTTAAGGTTAAAACTCATCTGCCACTTCTCAACCTAAACTAATATCTTATTCAAGTCACTCTGCGCTTTAAAGCTACCCTCAACTTTTTTTTTACTACAGCTGCCAATTTAGTACCATCAGCAAAAATTGACACTTTGCTATTTACAGCCTCCCCAAGATCATTTATATAAACTCTGGATAATAAATGGCCTAGAACGCATCTCTGAGGTACGCCACTGATAACGTCTCTCCACTGTGACACCCCATTCAGCACAACTCTCTGTTTCCTGTATTTCAGCCATTCAGCTATCCAATTCAAAACTTTACCTCATATCCCATGCATTTTTAATTTGTGAACTAGTCTCCTATGTGGAACATTATTAAAAGCTTTGCTAAAATCTAAGTAAATTACATCAATATTCTCTTCCTTATCTAATTGTTTAGTAACATAATCCATAAAATCCAGTAAATTTGTTAAACACGATCTATCTCTTCTAAACCCATGCTGAGCATCATTTATTAACCCACTACACTCTAGATGGTCAGAAATCCCCTTCTTAACTATCTTCTCAAGAATTTTACAAACTGTAGAAGTCAAACTTACCGGCCTAAAGTTATTCGGGTCCTCTTGACTTTCCTCTTTAAATATTGGCACTACATTCGTTAATTTCCAATCATTAGGTATTTCTCCAAACTCTAGTGATCTAATATATATCTTCCCAAGAGCTACTCCAATACTATCTACATCTTCTTTGAGTAACCTAGAATGAATGTTGTCACGGTCAGATGACTAACTAGTATTTAACTCCAATATAGGCCTCTTAATTATTTTCCTGTTCACATAAATGTTATTCAACACTACTTCTCTTGACCTAGAATTATCATTAATTAATCTATCTGGATTTTCTTTTGTAAATACTTTAGAAAAAAATATCATTAAGAAACCCTACTATTTCCTCATCAGATTCTTTCAAGCCCCCTTCAGACCTACTGCAATACTATCTACACCTTCTTTGAGTAACCTAGAATGAATGTTTTTAGGGTCAGATGACTAACTAGTATTTAACTCCAATATAGGCCTCTTAATTATTTTCCTGTTCACATTAATGTTATTCAACACTACTTCTCTTGACCTAGAATTATCATCAATTAATCTATCTGGATTTTCTTTTGTAAATACTTTAGAAAAAATTATCATTAAGAAACCCTACTATTTCCTCATCAGATTCTTTCAAACCCCCTTCATATCTAATAGGCCCTATCTTATCACTGTTAGATTTGTTATTAATTCTATAATAGCTAAAGAGTTTTCTTGGGTCTTTATTATTATTTTGAGCTAATTTAATTTATGCCACACATTTGCTCTTCTTAAAAATCTTATTTAGCTCATTTCTGGTTGACCTATAATGATTTAAATTGTCAAATGTACTTTCTGTAATCTCTGGTATGCCCTTTTCTTCTCAGAAATTTTCATAGTTATCTCCTGATTCCACCACAACGGCTTCCTACATTTCTTCCTTATAGACTTCATTGGAATACACTGCTCCTGGACTATGTTTAATATAGTCTTAAAAGTGTCCCACATCTCATAAGTATTCTTCCCCCTGAATTCTATATCCTACCTAATCTGATTTAGCAAATTGCGTAATTCATCGTAATGGCCCCTATAAAAATTGTGGAGTTTGTTGATGTTCTACCTTTCACTCTTTCCAAGTTAAAACGAACCATCTGATGATCACTATTCTTCAATGCTTCCCCGACAGTCAATTCTTTAACCAAGTGATCATTATTTTAAAGACTAGATCTAATATATTGGTACCCTTTGTTGGCTTATTAACAAATTGAGTCAAAAAATATCCTCAAAGCATTCTATAAACTTACAACTTGTTTTATCCCTTCCTATCATATTTTCCCAGTCCACATAATTTAAATTAAAGTCACCAAGAATAACTGTATCTACTTCACATCCTTTACTTATTTCCCTGATCATTAACTCATCAATACAGTCAGTATGTCCGGGTGGTCTGTAAAAGGCTCCCAAGTGTATTATCCTATTTTTACTGACCCTAATATCTAACAACGGTGATTCAACTTCTCTTTGCTTTTTAGAATTATTTAGATTTGAAGAAATGCTATTTCTGAAATAAATAATCAACCCGCCACCAGTCCTATCTCCCCTTTGACTAATGTACATATCATAACCCTGTAGTTAAAATTCACTCACGTTGTCACTAAATTTATTTTCATTAACCCATGATTCTATTACAAATATTATATCTATATTTGCATCAATAATATAAGTAAATAACTCATCTTTCTTATTTCTAAGACTACGAGCATTGGTATAAAGACAACTCAGCCCTCCTATCCTTGAAACACCTCTGTTAGAATGTATACCTTCCTATCTCTTTCCTTTCCTTGCCCCTTACTGTAGTCTTAACTTTCCCTGAAAACAATAACATTAACTAGTTTCCCGCTTGCAAAGACCGAACGACACTATCTAACTCCAAACACAACACGTCAATCCCAACCCTGCTTAGATGGAGTCTATCCAATGCATACAATGCTTTATTACTATAAACCCATTCTAAACATCTACCAACACTAATCACGACTCCTCACACAGGCCTTTCACATACTCATTCAGTCCAATTGCACGAGACAACCATTCCATCCCCACATCCAATCTCGGAAGCACACCTGAAACAACGCCTTTCACTCTACTTTCACTCATCCTTTCAACTAACTTTTTGTACCTCTCTCGTAACTCACATGAACCCACCTTATTTACATCATTTACTCCCACATGCGTAATCACAACTGCATCCCTCTCACACCCAGATACCAGCCTACCATACCTCTCAAACATTTCATTTACCACAGCACCCAGCAAACAAACTCTCACTCACTTCTATTTGCTCGCATTCAACTTCCTATCTAAATATATAATCTGAGAGTCACCCATCACAAGCATCTCAGTCATCCCCTTAGGCCTAGCTTCACCCTCTCCCTGTTCTCATTCAAACTACCACTTATTCCAATTTCTGCCACAAACACATCAGACAAATCACTTATAACCTCTTCCTCCATCAGGGAATCGAATCTGTTAGCCAACCTAACAGGTTCAATGTCCCTCTTACTCACACACCAAACATATCCATATTTTCCTACCATTCATCTTCACTTACATCAGTCACTTCTTTCTCTCCAATCCCTAGTCTACGTCTATCTTACACCGTCCTGGTCCCAGCAGCATTCTTCATGCGTGCACTCGCATCCCTTTTTATTTCATGCACCAACTCACTTAATCTCTTGCACCCATCACGCAACCGAATCACCTCCTCTACCAAAGCCACATTTGCACTAGTCACCCTACACAAGGGGCATTCGGGTACATTTGTTCTTCTTTCAACACCACAAAAATCACAAACTACATGCACACTACTTACATCAACGGGCATACTCACTTCATCCAAAGCAACAGCCATACTGAGAAAACTTTTCAAAATCCTTTAATTAAGTAATAACAAAAGTGTGGACAAAACAGGGGGAAAAAATTAGGCCCCTCTGAAACGTAAACTAATGGGAGCTATTTCACGATTTAATTGAAAATATAATTAAAAATTCCTTTAGAATTTTGTCTAACACTCAATGTTAACTATCTCCCCGAACTTAAATATATTACACCGAATTTTTTTAAAAAAGCGTGACTGAATAGAGAGCTCGCTAAGAACATATTGAAGTCCACAGCTGTGGCATCCTTATTAATTTTAATTTGTATTTTCTTAATATTTCGTACAAGTTTTTTAACGGGGTCTTCGAGGCGAGAAAAAACATCCGCGAATGACATTCTTTATTCCTAGACGTCTTTCGACCATGTTAGGTCATCTTCAGGGAATGAACAGAAATGGAATTATTCAAAAATTGCTACATTATATATAGTATTTCTACGCGAACATAAGTATTACAAAATGGCTAATCATGGCGCGGGAATTTTTTTAAGGTGAAACTAAGCGCTACAAGAAACATAAAATTGGAAGGCTCAGATTGTCCAACTAAGCAAGAAGGCTTGACCGAATTAGGCAAAGCGTCTTGCACCGGAGGAAACGGTTGGAGCCCATCAATGTCGTCACCCAGAAACTGGGCAAAAAGATCTAGTCCACTCTGACGAATGGCGTCATTCCAGAACTGCAGGGAGCAGGCGGCAGGCTAAATATACCTGCGTGGCTACGGGCGAAAGCCTCACGCCGAAGCCGGTTCCCGAGCACAAAACTTTGTTCACGTAAAGAAATCACTTCAATATACACATAAAAACATCACAACACATCACATCTAAATCACTACAGTTTACCACAAAAAAAATGAGATTACAAACAACACTGAAATAGCTTTGTCAGCAAGAAAGCTATAGAAAGCTTGAATGCTACAATCAACATTATTACACTGAAAGATAAAACAACAGCGAAGAAGAAACAAAATACAACAAGAAGAACATTATAAACACACGACGGAACATAGATAGACATTAAAAACACAAATAAGGGAAAAACGAAATAAATTGAAAATAAATGCGATGCCCTCCCTACTAGCAAAAAATCCCCCCCCATCGTTAATTTTCACCCACTATATATTCCACTATACCATCTTTTTTCGAAACACTGAGTACATCATCATCATCATCATTATTTGTCGCTCCAATCTAGTTCTCTGGCAAAGGAGGCAAAATGAAATCAAGTTTTAAAATGTGCTTCTTTTAACGGTGGTCAACTTAGAGACGCCGAGATGTTGGGAATATGGTTTATGGCTGAAGAGCACGTTAATTGCCGGTTTCTTCATTTGAATGATGACGGCTTCAGCCATCCGCAATCTTCTGCGATTTTGAAATCTCATGATGATGGAGGTGTCCTGATTCAGTTTTTTCACGGGTTAGGGTAGTGCCATAAGATTGGGCGTGTTTTCTAATTGTGCCATCTTGAAGGTGAGCTGTCAGTCGCCTTAACAGGACTAGAAAACACGCCCAATATCATGGCACTACCCTAACCCATGAAAAACTGAATCAAATAGTCAGACGATCTGAGCCTTCCAATTTTATATTGTTTCTTGTAGCGCTTAGTTTCCCCTTAAAAATTTTCCGCGCCATTATTGGCCAATTTTTGTAATACTAATGTTCGCGTAGAAATACTATATATAATGTAGCAATTTTTGAATAATTCCATTTCTGTTCATTCTCTGAAAATGACCTAACATGGTAGAAAGACGTCTAGGAATAAAGAATTTCGTCATTCGCGGATGTTTTTTCTCGCCTCGAAGACCCCGTTAAAAAACTTGTACGAAATATTAAGAAAATACAAGTTAAAATGAATAAGGCTGCCACAGCTGTGGACTTCAATAGAACCTGCATACAACCTGGCCTTTTACCTAATTATATATATATATATATATATATATATATATATATATATATATATATATATATATATATATATATATATATATATATATATATATATATATATATATATATAGTACAAGAGAAAATATGAATTGGACGCGAATGAGCAAATGAGACAAGAAACCGGAGGTTTTGAGGGTTTTTTTAAGGCAAGAGAGAGGGACATTAGAAGAATCCAGAAGCAAAGGGAGCAGAGGGCGGCACAATGAAGGCGATCCTTTACCGAGAAGACAGAAATAACGCCAGGGAAAAAAAGTTTTTTATTCCTGGCTGGGACTAGAACTTGGGTCTGCTGATGGCCGGTCAGATGCTTTACTGCTAAGCTACCAGGCACAGTAACTATATTTCGCCCAAAGCGTTACCCCATCAAACCCAGTATCTCCCTAAGCTAGGAACTTCCAAGGAATTTTTATACTACATGTTCTTACCCGCTCACTGTCCATGTCACATACATATATGTCACATATATATATATATATATATATATATATATATATATATATATATATATATATATATATATATATATATATATATATATATATATATATATTGGCCGCCGTCCAGTCAACAAAGCTTTATTAATCAATTGATGCAAATGCCATTCACCTTCCTCTTTGACCTGTAGCTTAAAATGACTAAAATTACTTATATAAGTTTACCTTCGGTATTTGAAAACATGTAGTTTTAGCAACCGCTAATACAATGCTAATTAATGTTTCTCTTTCATAATTCAAAAGTTATTTAAGATGTAATTTTTCATATCTAACCATTGTTTTGATCCCCTTGCTTGATTTATTATTTTTATTTCATGATAATCCTTTTTTCGTAGTTCGGTAATTTTGCTTTTATTGTTGTTTTTGCTTCGAAATTCGTCTTAAAATTCGTATGTGCTTCCTTTTGAGAATATTTTAGCCGATTAGATTTTATGACAAAGCAAATAACTCTTAATTCTCTGCAATCGTGAAAATAATTTACATTTTCGTAAATAATTATAAAAATTCAAAACATGGAGTAGCTGCAAAATCCTACTCAAAAGGTTGCAGACGACATAAAGTTATTGACATTATCCTTCAAGTTCTTTAAAATTAAACCTCAGAAACATGGTTGAAAGGTTACTCGTAACAGCTATCCCTTTTTCAAGCTAAAATTACGGAACTTGCGAGTTATATTTTTTTAATACCCTATGATTGAGGTTACTTTAATTTTGTTAACACAGGTCTCTTCTGCAAGAACCCAGTATCTCTAGCTCTAAATTTTCTTATTCCGTGTGGTAGAAGAGCAATGTTCTTATTAAATTTGTTCCTGTGTCCAAGCTAGTTTAGTTGCAACAACCACATTTTCATTCTTGTTGTCAGACTAATCCAGTTCTTCAGCCCCAATGAATAAAGCTACTCAGACCTTTCAAATTAATCCAAGTCAAAGTATCCAAAAACCAATTTAGATCCATTTCCCTTCTGACACAATCTTGAAATTCCAGCAGATTTGTCAGGCAAGATTTCCCTGACCTTAATCCATGCTCTCACTCAAGCTACTACTTTCTAAAAAGTTTGCTATCCCTTATTTAACTGCCTTCTCGGTAAATATGTAGATTAGCGGCCCAGCCGAAAAAATAATTTGTGTGTAAATATTATCATTCACTCATGTCGGAATATTCATGCACGTTTGAGTCCTTTTTGAATTATTATTCTATAAACAATTAGGATTATATACTGGGGGGCTATGCCCCCCAGACCTCCCCCAGTTTAATGAAACTCTACCACCTTCTCCACCTGGTAGGATCACCAATCAGTAAACCTTACGATCCGTACCCCACTTGCGAGTCTCCTTGTTCCCATAATATTTTGTCCATTTCCCAATATGTTTCACCTAACTCATTAACTGTCATTTTACTACTTGTTCCTGAGGGGTATGGGGGGGGTGTAGCCCCCCTCCCCCATAGTACAGCTCAAAATTGGCTTTCAGTAACCAAATACAATGAAACATTAGGTCAAACTTTAGAAAACCTATGCCATATTTTTAGTGTTATAAAAGTATTAATACTCTCTCTAGGCATTCCAGTCATCATAGAGGGTTGCATTTTGGCGTAGAAAGTACATATCTTTTTAGATACTAGGTATTGATAGGGTTAATATTGATCTTAAAATAAGTCTGCCATACCTTCTACTGCTGTGATAAGAAACCATGAATTTCATACATTGGCAACCCCGGATAAAAGTATTAATAAGTGCACGGCTTTTGATTTTTTTCATTCCAAAACCTGTTTGTCAAGTGTTCATGATGATGGTATTATGTGCTTTTTGTGTAAAAAAGTCTGTTAGGCTTTCAAATTGTGTATTACTTATTCCTGAGGTACGAGCAGGGGAGGGTACAGCCCCTTCCATAATGGCAACCCATATCTCAGCTCGATAATGGCTTCCAGTAACCAAACGTTGTGCTCTTAGTAGTAAAAACGCTACCTAATGGTGTTTTTAGGCATTTCAGTCATCATTTACGGCTTCATTTTTGCATAGAAAGCAGTTAATTTTTAAGATAGTATAATGGTGACCCATAGCTCAGCTCAATAATGGCTTTCAGTAACCAAACGCCCTGTTTTTAGTAGTAAGAAACAGTATTAATGTTTTTTTTAAGCATTTCAAGTCAAAATCTACGGCTTCATTTTGGAGCGGAAAGCAGTTATTCTTAGGATAGTATCACTGCAAATGATGCGTACTCAGAGATATAGTATCTTAAAAATATGTGCTTTCCATGCCTACTCGGAGCCATAAACTACATTCGCCCTCAAGAACAAGTAGTAAAACGACAGTTAATAAGACAGTTTGGTGAAACATATTGGGAAATGGACAAAATATTATGGGAACAAGGAGACTGGCAAGGTGGGAAGCGACTGGGGTATGGATCATAAGGTTTACCCACCAATCAGTAGCACCTGGCAATTAATTAGTGGGTAAAGTTGAAGATAAGCTTTCAGCCTTTGTTCCAAAATCCTTTGTCATACTAATGGTTCCAGGGGCTATGGGGGCAGAGCTCCCCTCATAGCCGAGCTCAAAACTGGCTTCCAGTAACCAAACACATGAATAATCTATAAATTAGCAGCCAAGAAGCTTATCGTCAACTTTACCAATTTGTGGCCCATTTGGTAACAATGACACACCAGCTAATACCTGCAAGGTAGTTGGTTACATTTTGTTAATCTTAATATGGAACTATATTAACTTTTCCAATCATCAGATATCTCCCCAAATCTAAGAATTCCAATAAATATCTTAATATAACATAATTTCAAGGATCTCAAACGTCACAAGGGCCTATCAAAGGTCATCCCCATCTGTCAAAACACTCCCACAAACTATATCCACACCAAATATCTGCAGCTCGTATGATCCTTAATGAAGTCACTGTAGAGGAAATATTAAAGTCCCTTCAAAGATTAAAGCTATCAGCTGGTTGTGGACCTGATGGCTTTCCTTCCATCATTATTAAGAAATGTGCATTAGCTCTTTCTTATCTGCCTTATCTTATCTTTAACAAGAGCATTACATCAATGAAGGTACCAACTGAATGGAAATCTGCATACATTATACCATTGATTAAGGTGGTATACATTCAGTCACTTCAAACTATAGACCAATTAGCCTGACATTAGTCTGTTGTAAGTCTCTTGAAAGAAGTATTGTTTCCCATATTAATATATTTTGTCAAGCCAATAACATGCTTTCGCCTCATCAATTTGGCTTTCATTCAGGCTTATCTGTGTCTGACCAGCTTCTGAGCACTTATGATTATATCAAGGCCTTTGATGTGGTTAACCATCAGCTGCTTGTATTAAGCTTTCTCTGATAGAGATTAACTGTGTGGTAGGAAAATGAAGGCTTTGGTTCAGGGCTCTTCTAGTCATGGTCAATATATCAAGTGGGGTTCCTCAGGGCTCTGTAATTGGACCAGTCTTATTCCTTGTATATATAAATCATGTTGCTGCTGGTCTTAGTTGCAATTTACCTTGTTTGCAGATGACCTTAAGTTGTTTCTAGCTTCACCACTTGGTATTGCTGTGGTTCTTGGTTTCAGTGAGACTCTACAAAATGACATATCCTTGTTCTACCGCACAAGTCAGCCATGGGGTCTGAAATTCTCTTTAAATAAGTGTGCTTGAGTTTGCTTTTGTAGGCCCAATACTATACCTGTTTTTTATTATTTTCTTGGGATTGTCCTATTCCTAATAAATCCTCCTTCAAAGATCTTGGTGTTCTGGTGGATTCCTCTCTTAAATTTCATTTGCATATCAAGAAAGTGTTCAGCAAAGCAAGTCGAGTTGCAAATGGTATTCTTAGGGGCACAATTTGTCAGCCTCCTGATTTTATGAAACAAGTTTTTATTTCTCATGTTCGTCCCATTATTGATTTTGCAAGTATACTTTGGAATATTGGTTATGTCAGTGATTTGAAACTCCTGGAATCTGTACAAAGAAGATGGACCAAAAATGTTGAAGGATTCATAAATTTGCCTTATATTGGGTATTTAACAAACCTCAATTTGTTCTCTATCAAGGGTAGATTGCTGTGATCTGATTTGATCATGGTGTGGAAAATTTTGAATGGTCACTGCCCTCATCTTGAACACTTGTTTGTATATGCTGACACTGTTCACACCAGAGGTATTTCATGGATGTTAGAGCTTGTTTCTTTTCAGTTACGATCATAAATCTCTGGAACCCTGAAGAGTTAGCATCTGCTCCTTCCTTGCAGTCTTTTAAAAGTAAATTGACTGTCTTCCTTGGTGATTCTCTTTTTGAAATTTAATTGCTTTTCATCTTGGCTTTTCTCATTGTGTCCATCATTAGCCAACCATATCGCCTCTCCTTGTTGTCATTTTTCTTTGCTGTTCTGGTTGGAGGACACAACAGTGACTGGTGAAGGAGAAGACCCTCATCAAGGTACAAAATCATGCATCTACAATATACAATTTCAACCATCCACAGGAATGTGTTGAAAACAAATTGCATGATCATCAAGGCTCATCAAAATCCCAATCATCCATAATATACAATAAAAAACTTCATCCATAGGAATATTTTGCTAAAATAAGGGTAATTTAAGACAACAATAGTGCCATCTACTTTAGGCTATTTCTTTTCAAATTTTTTTTTAAAATAGGTATTTTCAAAATGGGGGGTCTTCACTCCTATACCCCCCCCCCCTCCTAATTAAAAAATCCCCTATAATATTCCTAATTTGAAAGTCTAACATCAGATTTGGATGCAAAAGGTGATTGTTAAATGTTGTAAGGCCTCTGATGTTTCTATCACGTTCCTTGACTAAAGAAATATAAACCTTACCTTTATTTGACCACAAAAGCAAAAAAAAGTGTCTTTTCCTTACTTTACAATTTTTCTACCCGTGGCTGCAAGTTGCAACCACATTCCAAAAGTGGTGAAACTGATCCTTTAGTCGAGGAAACTTTCAGCTGAAGAAATGAAGCGCAAGATATTTTCCAAAGAATGTGTCTTTAAACACCTTGAGCAACTAAAAATGCCACAGTAGACTCCATTGCCCCGAACTTTAGTAAATAATTGTTCAAGATTGAGATTGCTCTCTCTTTCATAGGTCATTATGAACAAATGCACTCGAGCAAAGGTAAAAATTGCCAGTAGAAAATGCATATTGCATCTAAACTTAGCTGCCTTGCAGTTGGTAAAAAATGATGTCATGCATGCATAGGTGTGTCATTGCTGGGGCATGCATGCATCACTGGGTCAAAGCCAGGTTGTGCATGCATTGGTAGAGCACTAACCTAACCAAACTTAGAAAAGGTAGCAAAATTTTGAGAAAATAAATTTCTTCAGAATTGCAGAAAAAATAGATATTCCTATATAATTCGATGAGCTGAATGACATTTATTTTCTTCTATAACTTTTTTTTATTAAAGGCTCTAAAACCCTGGAAATGATAGCACTATCATCGTCTTAAATTACCAAAATAAGCTATTTGCATAGACAACAACGATCATAAATTGTTAACCAAACCTAACTCATCATAAAAAGTTAGGTTAGGTAAGGGGTTAGATATTCATGATCATCGCTGTCTCCACAAATCATTCATTTTTTCCGAAAGTTGAGGCTGACTTTTTCTGTAGAGTTCAAATATCAAATCACATGTATCTTGTATACTTCTAAATCTACCAGCCTCTGAAAAGTTCAAATGAAACACTTTCATCTCCTTAAAAATCCAAGAATAAATATATCAGAGCCTATAGCTCTGGTAATTTGAATTACCAGATATGTGTAACAGAATTGTGGGTTAGTGAAATTAAATGCCAGTGTGGGTGAATTTGATCTAGTAAATTATGATTTGTACATTTAAAGGTTTTTAAAAAGACTGGTGGGTCATTAGTTATTTATACAGTATGTAGTGCATAATTTGTCACCTAACATCATTATAAAAGAAAATAGTGCAAAAGATTATTTATAGATATATTTACCAAAGTTAGAATCAACTTGCTGCTGTCCTCAGTAATTTTCAAGGAGAACAGTGAATGATATTTTAACAGTTTTGGGGGGGGGCTAGATTTTAGAAATTTTTAGCTTTTTTAAGTTAGTTTCTAAGTTGTTAGTTTATATAAATTTAGTGTAATTACTTAAGTTAAACAAAAGTTAAAATCTAGCCAAAAAAAACCCTGGTGGCTAAAATATTGTGCACTGCTCTCCTTGAAAATTACCATGGCCTCCAGGTGGCATCAGAATTTGCTGCAGATCTTCTTGATGCCTATCCCATCCATTTAACTGGGAGAAAGCTGTACTGTTCCTTGACCTAATCTCCACCTTGGTAACATACAGTGACTTATTGATCTCCCCCAACCACACTACATATAATAGTCCAGGTAGTTAAGAGGCAAAATATTCAGTAATGTCAAAGAAATTGTCTGATAGCTAAGACTGGGTCTTCCTGCTTGTGTGACATGGTGCAGAGTCTTGCTGCTGTACATACACCTTTCCAACAGCCACATCCTCAATTCAGGGCAACACCAACTCCTTTGGGTACTTGATGTAGCCCTCCAAAAAGGTAAACATGCATAATATACCCCCCTGACCACCCCAAGCACCATGATGTAGACTGGGAAATTGGTTTTCATGACTCTTAGTACATCTTTGGTGGACAGTGGAAGTAAGCAATTATTTTGCAAATTTACCACCTGAGCCTGGCAGAAATCCTTCTTGTCTGAAAACCAAAGCATGCCAGTCTTTAAGGGATACTTCAATTTGTTCACAAGCTAGGCAGCTCATTCCTTCCACATGTCCTTCATCTTCTATGGACCTATAAGTAGTAGCAGATGTCCTCATGTTCTAACTGCCTAATGAGAGGCTGACACTTCCTTGTATCTGGCTATGGAGCTCATTAACTTAGGAGGATCATTGGCAATGATGACCTGGATCTGTGAGACAAATTGGGAATTCTTTTTTTATCAGAATACTTAGTGAGGTTTCTAAGCCACTGTAACCTATTAGTCAGAACTCCACTCATCCTCTGCACCATCCTCAGATTGACACCTAAGCACCCAGAGATCTTCATATTGGAACTTCCATTGTGAATCCCAAGCAGTACAGCTTTTGGCTTTTCCCAATTTTTGGATTTGAATTGAATTCAGTCAGGGTATTGCTTCTTTCACAGATGATGCACATCTGAGTCTATGATGACAGGGAGAGAAAAAAATTGACACTAGACAAAAGATGTGCAGAATTCAGAGTTGCCAATGTCAACAAATAACCCACTGCACCCTGTATAAGAAATAGCAGCTTAGTACTAGGCTGTCGTGAGTACAGCGACTTATGCCCAAGTAGGCAGTCGCCAGATGTGCTCCTAAAATTTAAAAAAAAGAAAGAAGAAATAGTGATAATTCTACAGATTAACAACTCCATTTCTTTAAAAAAAATTGCCTCTAATCTAGTTTATTATGCCTATCTAACTTGTCTGTTGGTATTCATTCCACATGCAAAGCAATATTTTCAAGTTATTACTTGAGTAATAACTGCTGGGATACCATAAGCCTCATTGGGGGGAGGGTCATTCCACTGATTCAAGAATTACATATTTCCAATGATGATGCTAATTTAACTATGATCAGCACCAGCATAATGAGCATATATTTTTCTGATTGACACTGACATATTTTTTGTGATTTGCCGAGCCTTTATGCTGATTAACATTTTTCCTCTTAATATTTTTGGTAGTCAAAAAACCCCCAAATATTTCCTGAAGTTTGAAGTTTAATTTCTTCACAGTGGTATGGTTATGAGATTTTATCATCACTTGCCTACATTTATTTTCACATTACTATAAAAGTTTCATCAACTCCCACTTATACTATATTTTCTATTAATTTTTTTTAAAATGGTTGGTGAAAAAAGTGTTAGAAGAATTTCCAGTGATTAAAGTTAATGTTATTAGTGTGATTAGGATAGCTTGAGATATCTAGATCAACTGGAATAAAGAAAGTTAGTGGACTTCCTAAGTTTGTGACCATTCCAGAAAATGCTGAGAGTCACTAAAATGAGTATAGGTAAGTAAAACGGGGTATGTTTATCCCTTCCTACAATTAATATATAAATAAAAAGTTGTCACACACTTTTTTCACCAATTTTATAAAAATTTGTAATAGAAAAACGGTGGTCAGTGGCACTTGTATCGTAAATTGAAGAAGTTCTATGTTTTGCTTTGAGGTTATTATCGTAATATTTATGACTTTTTATCATCTTTTAATAGCATTATAAGTGACTATAATAGTAGAGCTTTACCTAATGATTTGAAAATTTACCAAAGCTCGGCATCAGTCTTTTTTTAATAAATCGGCATCAGCCAAAATGTGTAATCAGTACATCACTAGTTAGTGGTAGTAGGTTATTAAACACATTTAGTTTGACTCTGTCAAATCACCAAAAGTGAAAAGGGCTCTGCCATAGCCTATCGCTAGAATAGCCTTATTTGGTTTCTTTCTGGTGGGAAAAACAGCACACAAAACCTAATAACTTAGTAAAAACAAAATAATAAAAGACCCCCAAAAATTAAGCAAACAAAAAATATTAACCAGTCTAAAACCAAGCATTATTTGGGTGGTTCAAAACAAGTTATGACATTATTACTGCAAATCTATTTTTCATTATAACATCACAATTCGAAATTTTCTCCCCTTAATTAGTGAAAGTGCTATATGTGTATATCTATGATATACAGGGTGTCCCAAAAGTCCCGCACCATGGAAGAATTAGGTAAGTTTCTCCTATGGTGCATCACTTTTTGGACATGCTGTTTTTTTGGCTAGATATTAAACCACAACCAAAGTATAGACCAGTGAAACAAAGGATTGAGGTAATTTATAAATTTCTCCCAGAAATATTTAGTTTGTTGACTGATGTCACTGCGGTCGCCTTGGCAACATGCCATATCATCCTGAGATATTACGTTTGTTGACTCATCATCGACACGAGTGTCACTATTGAAATAAAGAATAAAATGGCAACTTTGTTAATGATAAAAGTTTGGTTGTGGTTTAAATCTAGCCGAAAAGTGACGCACCATAGGAGAAACTTATCTAATTCTCATATGGTGCATGATTTTTGGGACACCCTGTACACTATATAACATTTTGCTTGTTTATTAAAAATATAAATATAACAAAGTGCCTTCAATTGTGTTGGACTTGTTCATCTGTAGAATTTTTAAAATAGTATTTTTTCAAATATAATTAATATTGGGGGAGGGGGGGGGAGTTTCATTTACACTGATTCAAGACTTACATTATTAATATTACAAATGATTATGCTAATTTATTTATAATGTAGATGGTTAGTAGTAGTAGGTTATTTAAACCCATTTAGTTTTAATCTCAAATTACCAAAAGTGAAGAAGGCTATGCTAGGGTGTTGCTAGATTGGGTTTCTTGCTCGGTTCCTTTCACATGGAGGGGAAAAAGATTCATTGCACCAATTTAATAAATACATATTAGCTCAATGATGCTAATTCAACTAGAATGTAGAATGTTATTTAAATATTCATTGACTTAGGATAAACTGGGCAGTTTTGTAGATATTGCTGCAAGGCAGTACTCATAGTACTATTATCATCATCATCATTAGTAGTAGTAATATAACAATAATTCATTCCTTGTGAAGTTACCAGATATTGTTAAAATGTTGAAGAAATGCTGGACCATAAGATAGTAGAAAGAAAATCTCAATAAAGTACTGCATGAATGGATTATACTGAATTGATAACAAGTCAATATATGTAATTATTTAACATAAAGTCTCTACAGATAAAAATATTCCATCAATGAGCAGATTGTTAGATGCAAATGATGTGTAAGATTAAAGTATTAAAGCAATGTTTGTAAATTATTACAGTATTATTGAATGTCTATAATAAGCCTTTCTGTTTAATTCACATATTACATTAGCAATGTTCGCTCTTTTCTTTTTCTTTTTTTCTCTTTGTAACATGAATTGTAAGGTTACTGCCTGAGTAACCAAATTATCTGGAAATCTGAATAGCCCTAATCCCTTCAAATTTTTGGACTTTTACCCTATTTGGATTTTTTGCTTTATTAACCCAAATAAATCAAACTACCTATTTCCCTAATGCTTTAACAACTAAAAGTTCCTGATTGGTTAGGAGTAGGTCCATTATTTTGTACCCTAATACTTTCCTTATTTATAATACTAATTTATTTTCTTATGACCTATGACTATTAATTCAAAGTTCATTGGGTAGTATTGTCTTTGCAACAGCACTACTGGATCAATGTCTCCCTGTTTTCTTGATTTGTTCTTCAAAACATTTTCCACTAAATAAGAACAACATGCTCAGTTGATCCTATATTAAACTAAACTCCGATCTAGCTTCTTTGTATTTCCCCCAAAAGTGTTCTAACATTTCTTCCTTCTCTTTACCTATTGAACATCTGATTTCTCCATCTTTTAAAAATTATTTCTGCATCAGAGTTTGAGTGCATTTGTTCTTGCCCTCAACAATAACACAATGACAAGCATCACATTATATTTCAGGCTCATCCCGGTTGGCTGTGTTGTTGCTTGTATACAGGTTTGTAGTTGTCTTATGTCAATAAACCATCTTTCTTCCTCATCTTAGTTGTTTGGGATGCCTCATTACTATCAGGTTGGAATGAAAGCAATGTCCAATTTTAGGATATATATTAAAAATGAAGACTGGAAATATTTAATCATAAACATAATCTCCATTGCTTTCTAGAACCTCATTCCATCCTTCAACAAGCATATAAATGCCACTCTTGTAAAATTCTTTAGGTTTTAATGCAAAATATAAATCCAATTTGTTTTTCAACCTCTTGATGTCAACCTTATGAGGCTACACTGCAAAGTAATTTGAAGATGCATTTTACAACTAAACATTTGTATCTTCAAGACAAAGTTGAATTATTTCAAAAGCATGTCAGAACAGCAGTCTAAGCAAAAACCTCTTAACTTTACACACAGGCCCTCATTGACAAAGATCCCAGCAAGTCAATGAGGTTCATAGCCGGAGGCATGATATGTCACTTTCATCATGCAGTTAGTGCATGAGGACATTGCTACTAATCATACAAGATGAGAAAGTGCCAGCACCTGTCACAGAAGATGAAGAACAAGCAGAAGGAACGTGCTGCGAAGCTTGACAAACTGAAGCATGCCCTCAAGCCTGGCAGGTTTGGTTCTCATGCAAGAGTTTCTGCCAGAAGCAGGTGGTGAGCCCTCAAAACAACCACTAGCTTGCTGTGTCCCCCAAAGATGTACTGAGTGTCATGAAGACCAAGTTCTCACTTCACATCATGGTGTTTTGGAGTGGTCAGTAGTGAGGGCCATGTTTATCTTCCCAGAGGGCTTCAGACTCAATACAGAAGCTGCATCAAGCGCCCGTAGGAGTTTGTGTTGCCTAGGGATCCAGGAGGTGGCTGATGGAAGGTCATACATGTGGTAACAGAGTTCAGGAAACCAAGTCTTGGCTGTCAGAGAATTTTTTGACTTCATGACTCCCAAATCCCTAGAGTGCAACCCCCTGAATTATTAGGTGGAGGGGGGTTGAGAGAAAGAGAGACCAACAAGTTGCAGTACACTCAACAAGGTGAAGCTTACTTCCAGGATCACCACCCTTTTCACCCAATTAAACAGGGGGACCCTTAAGAAGGCCTGCAGAAGGTTCTGACGCCGCCTAAAGGTCATGGTGTTGAGGATGACATCCATTTCATTGAATAAATGAATAGTCCAGCAATCCTTCAAGTCTTTAACATATAACTTTGGTAAATAGATCTGTATAAATGAAATTATTTTCTTTTATGTTGAAGTTAGGCAACCATTTACCTACCGCACCCCGTAGTATTTAACATGTCTACATTCTTCCCCCTCCTTCCTTTTACCTCCCCCATCTTTCTTTTGCACATCTAATTCCCAATAGGATGTCATTGTAGTATGGGTAACTGTACGGCAGCTGCTATTAGGAGAAAGATTGTGTTCCCTCTTGGCTACAATGCTTGCAGGAGGATTTGCAGCTGTCTACCATGCATTTTTTACACACTCTATCATGACTTTCTTTACAGACCTCTCATTTCAAACTTCCTGTGAGATTCAGTCTCATTGGTATTTCAATTTAAATTTGAGGAAAAAATATTTCACTGGTTGAATTGAGTCTGAAGGTAAAGTAAGTCTGCTTTTGCACCTTATTGAACCAAGATGGAGGTGAGGTCCTTTCTGTGCTCTGTATTTATCTTCACAACTGAGTTGATTGTTATCCATCACTGAATACAAAATTGTAAGCTCTCTCTCTCATCCAGAGATAATTTGTCTTATGCAATTTGCAGCATGCTCTTAGTGTCCTTGAGGCATTGGTATTACTACACTCTTGTCTGTACCATCTATGTATGACTATGGTTGCCTCACTGCTGTGTTGTGCCTGGACATAGGGTGTGCATGAATGAGAAGACCTTCAGTCTGTCTGCAACTAATGCTGTCAGACCGATCTTTGCCCATCCCTACACTATATGGCAAGGCTCCATCCAAGCTGCCCTTCATGCTACTCGAGAGAAAGTGTGTACCATTGTGCCTAACCTGTTTGGCTGAATCTATGCCCAATGCCTTTACACTTTCAGATTTGTTGCTTGATTGGGCACATTTAAAGGTGCTGTTCCATTGGATGGAGCTGTTTGTCTCTGGGGCCCTTGTGCAAAGTTGTTTCATTCCACCTACTGTACAATAGGTACCTTCTAGTGGGGTACCCTAGTAATGGAGGAGCTAATTGCATCTCCCTGTACTGGAGTATTACTACCAGCTCTTCAGGGTCCCTTCCATCTTGTTTTTTGTGGAGTCATGAAGTTTCTGTCATATCACTATGATATTTTGATTGGGTTTGCTGCACCCTTTCCTGTACTTAGACATCACTACCAGTTCCTTGGGGCAACTTTCATCATGGTGGTTTGTGGAGTCATCAACTTTCCTCTATGATATTTAGAATTGGGTTTGATTTTGTATTTGTGAGTTAGGGATTTGCATTAATGTTAATGAGTGCTTTTTATAGACCTGAAATGTATGCTTGCTAGATATTTTAACTTGTTTAAGTGTTGTTTTGTTCTTATTTGAATTACAAAATTGGTTTCTTTATGGGTTCAATGGTTTCCACCAAAAAGAAACTAATAAAATATCATTTGTTTAGGGGACAGGGGCTGTTTTATGCTCTGTAGAAGGTAAGAAATGCCATAATGTTATGTTCTGACCACCCTTGTATGAAAGACGAGTGATGATGACCAGTATCTGGAAAGGTTGCATTTGCTTCAGCAAAACTTAGGCTGGCCATTCTTAAGTATTATTTTTAAAAGGAACTTTAACGTTTTTGCTCTGCTAAATTTTATCACTGCAATCAGCTTTACTTGAATTCAATATTACAGACATGTCGATTGAAATAGAAATGGTTCGATCATCATTAGAGGAACTTCTCCAAGGATACTCATCGGATGTCGATTTAAGGTAAAAGTTTTGCGGATTTTAGTGTGATTTATGATTTCAAAAATACATTTTTCATGCGTATTTATTTGACCAGTCTTGTTAAAATTTATACTTTTACATTATTTCTTCTTTCCGTCCAAGTTAAATACTATTCCATGATATTCCTTATGAATTTTAAAGGGGTTTTCTAAATTTATATTGGGTAAAATTACCAAAGAAATCACCCAGTAACTTGACACCACCTATTGTGCATGACTAAAGTAGTATTGATAAAAAATTCCTAATTTTAGATATTGGAAGTTACCATTGACAAATATAACAAACAAAATATGCTGTCTTTTTATTTATCAATACTTTTTAAAATATGAAAATATTTATTGCAGTTACATTGATGAAGTTGTTGTGAGCTATGTTTGTGGTGTAGTTGAAGATATAGCTGCAGGAGATGAAGAAACAGTTGATTCTTTAGAAATGAAAGATGTCATGAGTGCTTATATTCCTGCTTTTGAAAAAATTCCTGAAAATGAGGTAGAATCATGGGTAAAGCTAATGGTCCAGAGAGCTTTGGATGAAAAAAATATCAAAGGTAATTCTTGAAATCAAATGAAAAATATAATTATTTTTTCTGTAATGTGACTTATTTCTTCATGATTATTTTTTCCTTTTTTTAGATAAGGGAAACAAAAATTTCAATATAGATTCTCTCGCATCATGCTTCAATGTTCCTGTTCGTAAACATAGGAACTCTTCTTCAACGAGTGAGACATCAGAAAGGTCTCAAAAATTATCAGAAGCATCTGATGGCGCTGAAGAAATTGCAAAAACTAAAGAAGAGGTATCTCTTTTAACTACTTTTTCTTTTTTTTTTAACTGAGCTTCAATCAATACTGGTCAGAGTTGGTCATAATTTTAATTAATATTTATTGACTTTTGTTAACACTTCTGAGTAATACTTTGACAGTTTCTATGTCCAGCAGTATTGCTATAAATAATAATTAAGTTTGTATAATCTAGATGTCGAATGCCTTAATAACTCATTTTTGTCAATTAAAAACAAAACAAAATTTAGGGTTAATTAAGGTAGAGCATTTCATGCTTTTTACTAAATTCTATTTAACCTAATTCTGCTCTTAATATTTATAGGATGAGTAATTTCCCAGCTGAGTTACACCAGGTATTGCACAGGCAAAAAATTTAGATTTGAAATGTTTAGATCAGTATTTTTTAAGAAATGCTGAAGACTAAGCATCCACGACTCCATGAACTGTGCAAGTAGTGAATACTGAATCTGTGCCCACATATAATGTTTGTATCTATGGTAGTAGATAGTTTTATGTCTGGTGACAAATTCAAACTTTTATAGAGAGCTGGAAATAAACTCAATGGATTTACAAACCAGTATTCTACTGTAATTTGTAATTACTTGATAATTTCATTGACTTCAGTAATATATATATATATATATATATATATATATATATATATATATATATATATATATATATATATATATAAAATAGATAGCACCATTAAAATCCCTTTTAAAAAATGATTATAATATTGTTAAAATTTTTAAGTTCAGTCATTTGGTTCCTTGTGTGTGTGTGTATATATATATATATATATATATGCTGTTAAGAAGGCAATCTTGTAGTTAACTAGGTTCTTCAGCAAGCTCTCGGAAAGAGCTCTTCACACAATTATGAGAAGATAACACACAAACCAAAAAAATTTGTCTTTCAATCAGTTATTTTAATTGTTATCCCAGCTTTCAAAGAGAATGGAAAATTTACTTTTATCCATTCTAGCTTGGCCTTATAAATCAAGAATTATTTGCAATTGCGCAAACAATATTAAATAGCTGACTGAAAGACAAATTTCTTGGTTTGTCTTAGAAAAGCTGGCTTACATGTTATCTTCTCATGACTGTGAGAATATCTCCTTTCCTTCTGAGAGCTTAATGAAGAGCCGAGTTAGCTACAACATTGCCTTCTTAACTGCATAATTATGATTGCGCACTTGCAAATAATTCTTGATATATATATTAGCTCTGAGGTGCTTGAAGGAAGGGCAGGTGAGGATCCGATCAGTTGTCATCTGTCAGTTGTTGCTTGCAGGGGGGTATCAGGGTATGCTCTGTTCTTGTATTCATGTAGTGAAGGGTATGTCTCGTGATTGTGGGCAGGCCAGAAAACTCTGGTTGGAGGATCCAGGATAGTTTCCATGGGTGGATGTCAGGTGAGGTGCATTAAAGTAGGGCATTGGTTACCAGCCATCCAAACTATATGTGGGTGAAGTGGGTATGTAGCTGTATTCTGGTTTGGTGGTGTTGAGGAGAGTCCTAAGCTCTGGGGGTGTATACAGGAATGGAGAGGGCATTTAGTGGGTAGGTGGAGTGGCACAGTTTGCTGAAGAACTTTGTGCCCACTATGTCCACCAGGTGGTCACTGATGGGTAGTATTTTGGTTCCTGCATTGTGCAGCTGGTTGTGATGTGTAGAGCTGTGTTTTGTGTATTTTTCCAAGTTGTTGTTGGATAGCCTTGGTGCCCAGGCTGGAGATGCATAATTTAGGGTGGTGTGGATGAATTATTTGTATTGTATTTTAAGTGTTTCTGTTGCCTTAAATTGATGTTTGTGAGTGTCCTGAAGGTTTTTAGGTTTGATGTGGCCTTGGTAGTATTGTTGTGTGTGTGTGTGTATGCAGCAAATGTTATGCCAGGATCCAGGGTAATGCCCAGTAGGGTGGAGTTACAGTTGAGTGAGAGGGGTTGCCCTTGGAGTGTGATATGGGGGTGAAGAGAGTGACTTGATTTTGGGAAGAGGTGGATATTCTGTTTCATGTTAGCCAGTTTTGGAGTTTTCAGAAGTATATGCTTAGTTGTCTGGAGGCTGTAGATGTGTTGTTGTCATCAGCATATATGTTCAGGCAGACTGATTGGATTATGGGGAGGGTAGCACCTTGGGGAACCACATTTTGGAGTCTTTGGGTCCTGGACTGTGAGGTATGCTGTAGTACGTTTCCATGTCTGTTAGAGAGGAGGTTGGTTATCCATTTCTTGTCATTTGTGTTGTACAGTGTCAACTATCTTTTGTATGAGGATGTGGAGGGATACTTTATCAAAGGCTTCACTGATGTCAATTGCTGTCATCACTATGCATTGCGGGAGACAGTTTTGGTTGAAGCCTTTTAGGATGTGATTTGTTAGGGAGGTCAGTACTGTGGATGTGGAATGATGTTCTCTGAAGCTCTGTTGAGTGTGTGATTGGTTTGATTCTGTTAAGGATTAGTTTTTCAACAGTTTTTGACATGGATCTGTATAAAGTGGGGAAGTTTGGGGCTTCTTTGGTTTCAGAATGGGGATGAAGTATGTATGTCTCCAGGTGGAGGGAATGGTGTCTTCTTACAGCCATGAGTGGTTGGAGATGTTTGTGAGTGCAGATATGGCTGTGTGCCTGAGGTGTTAGGTTTAGATTTGTTAAACAGGATCTGGACAGAGGGTATCCTCCCAGTCACCTGGTGAAATACTACTGTGCTCCCTTTTTGGAAACAGGAGAGATCACTCTACCCCAGTTGGTTTCAGCCCAATCTCTCTGACCACCCATGTGTGCAAATAGCTGGGAAATTGATAAGTGTTAGATTAGCCTTTTTCCTAGACAATGAAGGCTACCTCTCTTCTGCAGAGTCTGGCTTCCCAGAGATGCTGGACATCCTTCCAGCTTGAGTGTAAATTAGGGAAACCCTGTCACTGAGTTGACATGAGCTCTCTGATGGGGCCTGGGAAAGTTGCTGGTGCACTCTCTCAGCGCTACTTTATCTCTATTTATTATAAGCATTATTTTTATTGTTTTAATTATTATTAATTTGATATTACTATTATTTATTATTATTGCAGCTATCCCCGTGACTTTTTGCCCACCTGCACTTTGTACCAGTAAGACATCACCTAAGAGTTCAGCCCACTAGCCATGAGGAAGGACTTTGTCCGCAAGCAATGTGTGCACAGCCTTCAGATCTAGCCTGGAGAATGTTCTCTAACTATCATGTGTCCTTTGTTGAGAGCATCCTAACAAGTGTAACGAGACTTTTGAAATACCCTGTAGTGTACTGGGGCTTCTATTTTTGTGTCTGGGTGGTGGTGATTTCATTGTTAGATGGTCGTTAGGGTGAGATTGATTCAGTGGTCTACTGAGATGTTGGGTTGAATCTTGTCGAAGTGAACTTTGAGTGATAGCATTTTTATTTCAACTTGTATGTGTGGTTGAGGGGAGTGTGTGCTATGTGAAGTCAGTATGTAGGTTCATTGTTAAGTGGTCTTTTCATAACCATGTTGTCATTGGATAGTGGGACATTTTGACTTATTTGTTTGTGTAGTAGTTTTCCAAGTGTTTTGAATAGTGTCCATAGTTTGACAAATCTCCACAGACCCTGGTTTCTGGTATTCCTAATGTCACAGTTGCTGCAAGCTGAGTAGATGCCTAGATTATCTCCTGGTGGGTTCCTGGACATCTGGGGATTCTAGGGAATCAGAGTGCCAATGAGAGAGAGAAGATTGGCGGTGATCAGACCACCAGTTTGCTCTTCCTCACACTGACTAAAGGTCAGCCCTCCAGATTGTCTGAAAAAGAACATGGGAGAAGGCCAAGGAGAAATTAAAGTTGGGTGCCATTGCACCGTGACTGTTCCCATGGACCTACCAACCAATGCAGCGAAGGCTTCAGGTTGCTTTGTATCATCTTCAAATTGGGCACACTCGCATGATGTACCGCCATTTGATGGAGCACTCACTTTGCCCTTACTGCAATGACTATATTGGCACATTCTTGGGGATCTTCATGTGACCTTTCGAGATAGCAGGATAAGTGTGATCGCTACCACTTGTCCCTTGTACTTAGTGGACCATTTGACCTTTTCCTCCTTCATTTTATTTGACTCTGGTATTCGTCACATGATCCTGCGCTAGGGTTAGGCAGTCCTACCCCTGATCCCAGAGCATGCTTACTTGCTTTTGTTTTTGTGTGAATTTTAAAGTAGCCTAGCACTAGGCTGAAATTTTAATTATGGTGACTTATGCCCTTGGTGGCAGGTTAAGGATTGGCATTAAAAAAAAGAGGGTGCGGCAGGAGTTGTCTTGAGGGGGTTTGAATGTGGCTTGCACAATGGAAGACCACTGCATACACTCACATACACCAATGACAATATAGACTCTTCAAGAGCTCTGGGGCTGCTTGGCAAGACACCTTGAGGATCAGCAACTGCAACAAGTCATGCTGTTATACTCGCTGCAGCAAGAAATGGACGATGGGGGTGCGGCAAGCCCCGTCACAGGTGTGCCCCCCACTGTTGCTTGCCATATCTCCACAGATCTCCTGCCCGCCTTCTCTCATCGTCCATTTCTCGCTGCGGCGAGTATAGTAAAGAATTGAAGTAGAACGCAGGACCGCTATTCTTTCTTTGCTCCAATTAATCTGCCCTCTTGTCACCACAAATGTACCTCCACACTTTCACAGGGTTTGTAGGAGCCAAGGCAGGAACCTCTTAATTAGTAAAGTAGCGGCAGCCAAACAGACTCAATTTTTATTACAATAATATTGTATAACAATTTAACAATCATAATACTTTTTGCAATTACTACATACAGGGGCTTGGACAAAATAATGGAAACAGCTGCTGATTTCAGTTTTTCTAAACATTAATATTACATAAGATTCTGAATGACTAGAATAATTGTGAATGTTCAAAATTCTTATATAGTATTTTATTCTATTAGCCTTATATTGTGGGTGAGGAGGCAGAAATTAATGATACTTTATAATAATATGAAAGATTTTGGAATCAAATTGAGTAGATTGTAGGAGCTTGAATGGCTGGAGCATTGCTAACAAAAACCACTCAAATATTTGTTTCTATCATGACTGCTTGTGGGAATCAGAGATAGACGAACTCCAATAAGATTTATTGTATGCAAGGGGGAAGGGTGTAGTGCAACTGATATTCTGTTGATGTTATACACTCCCAGCCCCAAAGCATGCAGAAGGATCTGTAGCTATATATCTTCCGCACATTTTTTCACTTCCTTGACAGATCTCTCCTCCATATTTTGTAAGAGTTGTTCTACTTGGTTTTTACTTGAGATGCAAATTATATTTCCTGTGATAATTTTGCTTTGGCAGGACCATTATGCAGAGGCTTTGGCCACACTTCTTGAGCTCTTCCCCACCACCTGCTCACTAGAAGTTCAACATTGTCTCAGTTCTTCGGGTGGTAACCTCGAAGAAGCGACCTCATTGCTGCTTGAAAGACAGGAACAAGGTCTTGCTATTAAGACTGCTTCCATCGCAAAGGTAGATTCATACTACTATGATGGATGTTTGGATGATCAAAATTGAAAAAGAATCACAAACAAAACTGAATGGTGCAACAATTGTTTGGGTAAAATAATATCCAGAATGAGTGGTTTGGTATATCTCTGGGTGGAAGTCTATTATGTTTGATGTCACAATGCCCATTTAATAAATCTATAGGTGGAGTGGTGGAAAGTATGAATTGGACTGATGAAAAAAGGTACGAGGTCGATGAGGTATGGATTCTGGCTCTGTTGGTGTTACTTAAATTTTGAAATGTTGATGAAAGTAAAGGCTAAGAATAAATGTAGAAGAGTGTGAGGATCCTGCAGGGGGGGGGGGTACCCTGTATAGCCTGTTACACTCGGTAGCCAGAGAAGCTGCACATCCTTCCAGCCTGAGGGCAAATTGGGGAGGCCCCATCACTGGGTTGACTTGAACTCTGGCCTGAGAAAGTTGGGTCGCTTTCCTCTCCTCTCCCTCTCATTTTACTTTTATCTCTTTTTATTTATTGTTATTTAGCATCATTATTATTAAATGCCCAGGAGGCAAGACTGGTTTTTTTTTAAACTAACCACCCTACAAGGCAAGAGAAAATGAGTGGTAAAGTGGTCAGTTTTGAGAGAACAACCACGACGCACACACCTGGATGCAATCCTGAAGTGGGACCACCTCACTTGGATGTATCCTGCATGAAGTTAAGTTGCGATAGAACTCCCAATTCCTAGTTATTGCATGGACTGCTAGCGCAGGGTGTGCTATAAAATTCCCACAGCATGCAACAGCCTCCCTCTCCTCTAACCTGGTCCCTCAGGACAGTCTTACAGAAAGTGTGGTCCCACTTAATTGTGGTAACATTGGTAGGGCCTACATCACAGACTCTAGGTCCAAAAACTTTCTCGCCAAATCGCTCAAGCATTTGGAGGGAGCAGAAATTTCATTTGCTTCCTGGGAGCCATAAAACATTATGGTTGTCCCCTCAACCTTTTGCCTACTTGCACTTTGTATTATGAGGATTGTTCTCACCTGGACAGAGTTCGGTCTGTTAGCCTTGGTGGACTGTATGCTATCCTGGGATCACCTAGCACCAGTGTATGATAATAATAGGTGAGCGCCCACACTACTCGTTAGTGGACCCGCCTATCTCTACTTCTCTTGATTACATTCCCGCCTACCCCCTTCCATACTTGCTCTTCTATCCTCAGAGGTTCTAGTTGCCCGGCTCGCTTTCACATTCTTATGGGTCCTTAATTGAGTGACAGTGTTACTTTGAGGTCACTACCTGCTGCCAGCGCCAAAAGCCTGCTGGCTTAGGCAAGTATTATGCTGTCAGATCTATTCACCTTCCAGTACACATACAAGGTGGCTACATCGGCACCATCCTTTTTGGCTAAAGCTCAAGGACATTATTGCCGGAATGGCATGCTGGTTTGTTAAAGTCCTTCTTAACTCGAACCGGTGGGCCGAGTATGTGTAAATATATGATTGTATCATATGAAATCTTCATAACATATATTAAATGCATGCCTTTATGTAGCATGGAAATTTCATTTTTATATTCGTATTTTTGAAAATATTTTAATAAAGGAAAATCGTTCTCTATTTTACTCGGCTGTGTTATCCACCCTGCAGAGGGAAGCGGTGTGTCTGCCCCACTCTATTTCCTAATGGAGGTCAGATCACTGACCAAAGACTGGACTATGGGTAAAGATACCTCAAATGGGATCTGTGTTGCCAGGAATGAGGAAGAGCAGATGGAGGACCCTTGTGAGCTGGACATGATCCCTGAGGTGACCCAGCCAAAAATGACAGGATCTTCCATGGGGCGAACCTGAGCTTAGTGCCAAACACCGATCCTGAATCCAACCCTGTGCAAGCTTCTCTTCACCTAGTTCATACCCCCAAGGAATCACAAGTAGAGGAAGACCTTCCCTAGCTAGTACTCCTTTCACAACTAAGACCAGGAGTGGGCAATAATTTTAAGCAGCGGGCCACATTGAAGCTTCTGTGTAAAGCTTTGCGGGCCACATTGAAGCTTATGTGTAAAGCTTTGCTTGCCACATTGAAGCTTATGTAAAGCTTTGGGGGCCACATTGAAGCTTATGTAGAGTGTGACACGGCCCTCAAATAGAAGCGCTATGCCTACATGCGCTATAAGCGCCGCCCGAACGATTTCACTGTCGTTGAATTTCGTTGGGCTAGGGCTAGGTTCCGGTATATTTCGAAGCACGCCCGCCGCTCTTCTTGGCGGTAATACGTGTCTTCACTCAACGGGAAGACCCCTCTAGCAGAGGTGTGGAAGCGAGTCAAAAGGATTCGGGGCAAGTTCTCGCAGGACGCCCCTCCCGTTCTCCAAGAGAATTGGGACGCAATCTCGGACCCCGCGTCCGTGGTGGAATCCTTCGCGACCGCATTTTCTAGCCGGGATGCTGCTCCGCCAGCATTCAATGCACGTCGTCATGTCGCGGAAGGCCGCCAGCTGGACTTTACCTCCAGAGGCGGAGAACCCTTCAACGACAAGTTTACTGTGAGTGAGTTGCGCTCTGCTCTTGCTTCGTGCGCGGACACCTCCCATGGTCCGGACGATGTCCCGTACGCCATGCTTCGACACCTGGGTGAGCGAGGTATAGCCTTTCTGTTAGATTTGTTCAACAGGATCTGGGTAGAGGGTCTTCTCCCAGATTTCTGGCGAATCGCTACTGTGCTCGCCTTTCGCAAACCGGGGAGAGATCACTGTACTCCGACCGGTTTCCGCCCAATCTCTCTAACCTCTTGCGTGTGCAAGTTGATAGAGAAATTGGTAAATGTTAGATTACCCTTTTTCCTGGACAGCGGAGGCCATCTGTCTTCTGCACAGTGCGGCTTCCGCAAGTTCCACTCCACGTCGGATGCTCTGCTCTGACTGGAAAATGCCGTCTGCGAGGCCTTCCTTCGTAGACAACACTACGCCACGGTGTTTTTCGATCTGGAGAAGGCCTATGATACCGCATGGCGATACGGTATTATGGAGACTCTCCACACGATGGGGGCGAGGGGACGCCTCCCAATGTTTATATCTGAATTTTTGCGAGATCGTCGATTCCGCGTATGGGTGGGGGGAGCCCTCTCCGGCCCAAAGGAGCAGGGAAGTGTCCTCAGTGTCACACTCTTTGCCCTGGGCATCAACGGCATCACCTCTGTGCTGCCGGAAGATGTTCTCACTACGCTCTACGTGGACGACCTTTCGATCTCTTTTGGCGCGGCCCAGATGCCAACTCTGGAGCGTCGACTCCTACAGGCATTGAACCGTGTCTCCCCCTCCCTCTCTGGGATCTTTTCTTCAGGGGTTGTTCCGAGAGAGGTTCTGGCCTTCTCGTGGCGAGGGGGGTCAGCCCTAGGCCCCTTAGGGGACCCATGGTGCTGCCAACAAGACTTTTAACATCCCCCTCTTTCTTCCCTCCTCTATTGCTCTCTTCCACTGCCCTTTATTTTCCCCTCTTCCTTCACCTATCTAGTGGACCTTATTGATACCCGACCTCGGCTCGGTCACTGGATTGATTCAGAATTGTTCTTTTATGAAGGTGAAATAGGCTGGGCATCTCCACCGCCTTCGTCTACCGAATGCCCAAGGAGAAACTCATCGTTGGCCCCTTTTCTCCGTGCGTAGGAGAACTCGGGCAGCCCCTTAGGGTTATAAAGCTGGTGTGGTGGTTCCGTATCCATTCTCCAAGAGGACATACCGGACGTAACTGATTGTATAGTTGCAGTAGTGCCGGGCCCTTGTAGGCCTCCATGGTGGGGAGCCCCGAGGGAGAATGCGAAGTTTTTTTTTCTTTTTGCAATGGCTAGCCATAAACCAAAATCCTCCCCTTCTCGTAAGGGTTCTCGTGCTAAACGTTCCTTAGCTCCCCTTTCAGCCTTCCCTCGCTCGTTGGACCCCTATTCCAACGAAGTAGACCCAGATCTTGATTATCCTCGCTTTCTTGTTATGAATTCATCATCCGACATCCCACTTGCAAATGTCGATGTGTTTGACGTCAATGAATCTTTTGAGTCCCGCTGTGGTGAACCCCGACGGATGTGGTCAAGAGGAAGTGGTGATGTCGTAGTCGAGGTGTCATCCCACTCTCAACACAACCTTGTGCGAAATCTTCGATAGCTGAAATTCCAATAACTGTCTCGCCCCATCCGCGTCTGAATTTTATCAAAGGTGTCGTCCGTTCAAACGAACTAAAGGACTACGACCCCCACCCGCCTTCAGAGTAAGCTCAGTACCCAACGTGTCACACACGTACATAGGATAACTAAAACATTAGGCTCCACTAAAGTCCCAACTGCCACTCTGATTTTAACATTTGAATGACAAGAACTGACGCAGTATATTAAAGCTGGGTACCTTCGTGTCCCGGTAAGTCCCTACATCGAACTACCCAGACGCTGCTTCAATTGCAATCAATTTGGACATGTTGGCCGTGCCTGTCGGCACCCTCGCTCCTGTGTGAATTGTAGCTCTGACTACCATGGCCCCGAATGCACCAAAACACCCCGCTGTGCCAACTGCAGAGGTACCCACAGTGCTGCGTCAAAACTCTGCTCTATATTTTTATATGAAAAGGAAGTGCTCGCTTTGCGCGACTCCCTACGTCTAGATATATGAGAGGCCCGCCAGCGTGCCCGAGCACAAACCTCGCCACTCAGCCGGCTCTTCTCTGACGTTTTACGTGACGCCGGACGAAACCGACCATCACGCGCGAGTTCCGACCAGCCTGAAGCACTTCACCCTAGATCTACTCGCAGCATCGAAAACATTCAGAATATTGCAGTCGAAGCATCGCTCTCACACCGAGATAACCAATGTAGCCCCCCTCTCTTCAACAGCTCTAGCTGGGAGAGACGCTCAGGGTGAGACACTTGAAGACATCAGACGCTATTTGAAAGAATCCTCAACATCGACCAGTGAAGGTTCATCCACCCGGCCCCGAGACCCAAAGCCCAGTGGTAAGAGGAAGGATTCCTCACCTGGGTCATCGACCACCAATAAACGGGCAGCCTCTGTAGCTGACTCGGCCGAACCCCGAGAATCTTCAATGGACTCCTCCCCTATGGCTGAACATTCTATGCCCTTAAGTCCATCCCGCCCTTCACAGGAATTAGGCCCCATCCTGATCCAAACGATGGCAGATATACACCCAGCTCCACACACCTCGCTCAGATCACCTGTTCGTTCCGCTCACCCTTCAACCCAAGATCCGATGGAAGCAGTTGATACTCCAACATCACGAATCGTAGCGGTTGGACCAACTCCTCAGACACCGAAAATGCCCTCGACCCATGAATCCGGATCTACCGGCCGAAAATCCCGTCTTGATCTTCCTTTTCCGCCAGGTTGTGAGCCCGAATTACAATTAAGGGCCTCGGTCGGTTCTCCAAAACCTACGAAAAAAAACTCAGTTACTGCTCTATCTAGGATCTCTCCCCCTGCAAAATCAGCTCTCCGTCTCCCAAGCTCTTTGGGACGAACCTCAAATACAACATCGGCCTCAAAAGAGAAAAAGATATCCACAGTGGTATCTAATCGTCACACATAATATCTTCCATTTTACCATGGAATTGTCAAGGAGTTCTTCCAAAGTGGGAAGAACTCAAAATTCTTTTGACAACTATCCACCCCGCTGTTATTTGTCTTCAGGAGAATAAACTGGGTATACGGCCCTTTCCGCCGGTACCCGGCTTTCTCACTTTCAACTTTATTGCTCCTGCTGGGAGCCCCTCTCATGGGAGGGTGTCAATGATGGTATCTTCATCCCACCATGTTTCTCCCATCTCCCTACATACTTCCCTCCAAGCTGTTGCCGTGAGGGTTTTTCTTAATAAGCTTTTTACCGTTTTCTCTATTTACCTACCCCCTTGTTTATCATTGTCAAGATCCGACCTTTTAGAACTTATAGACCAGTTGCCCTCCTGATTCTTATTACTAGGAGATTTTAACGCCCGTCACCCATACTGGGGTGACATCACTCGAAATGTCAAGGTAGTGTTTTAGAGTCTCTTATTATCTGACCTTCTTTGTGTTTTAAATACTGGTGATTTTACCTCTTATCATGTCCAGACGGACTCTTTTAGCTGTGTTGACCTCTCTGTTTGTTTTCCCGATTGCTTCACGGAATTTCGATGGTCAATTCTTGACGATCTCCATGGGAGTGACCACTTACCTATTGTCTTGTCAGCCCTTCAAGTTATCCTTCATACAACCATGCCCCTTAAGTGGGACTTGCAGATTGGGAAGGTTTCCAAGAGGCGTCTTTCACAAATGCATCCTTGGGAACCTTCAATGGAGTGGACGTGGCAGTAGAATACTTTACATCGACTATCTACAATGCAGCAACACAGACCATCCCACGGAGGCAACCTGTCACGGGCCACTCAACCGTGCCCTGGTGGACCTCGACGTGCGCAACAGCTATCAAAAATTACAAGTTAGCCCATGCCCGATTCCGAAAGAACCCAGCTTTGTGCAACATGGTCGACCGAAACCGAGCTCGTGCGCTTCGCCAAAGAACCCTTCTTCAGGCTCGCCGAAATTCATGGCGCAGATACGTTTCATCGATTTCCTCTATGACACCTACTGATAAGATCAGGGGCCGTTATGCTAATCATCAAACCCCCACACTCAACTTACACGGTTCCTTGGAGAATGACGGCCTGGCGGTCAGCAATTCTTTTGCTGACCATTTCCGCGCCGTCAGCAGTGTCAGCCGTTACGATAAGGCTTTTCAATCCTACAAATCAAAGGAAGAATCTCATTCTCTCAACTTCACAACAAAATCTAACCTTCCGTATAACGCTCTATTCAGCATCCATGAGCTGCAAAGTGCTTTGTCCCTTTGCAGATCTACTTCCCCTGGCCTTGATGAGATCCATTTCGATATGATTCGGCACCTACATCCACATTCTACTCTCTTCCTGCTTGATTTGTACAACCTTATATGGGTGAAGGATTTTTACCCGTCATCATGGCGCATTGAGATCATCCTTCCCTTTGTCAAACCGGGCAGGGACCGGTTGGATGCAGATCACTACCGCCCTATAGCTCTCACCAGCTGTTTGAGTAAGTTGCTGGAAAAAATGATATTGGAGCGCCTAAACTGGTTCCTAGAAACCAATCACCTTCTCTCTCCATTTCAATGTGGCTTCCGCAAAGGTCATAGTACCCTTGACCTACTAGTACGTTTCGAGGGATCGGTCCGGAAAGCTTTCTCATTAAAGCACCGAGTCCTGGCCATATTTTTCGATATTTAGAAAGCCTACGACACAACATGGAGATACGGCATCTTGAAGCAGTTATACGTCTGGGCGATGAGAGGCCTTTTACCTTCATTTATTCAAAGTTTTTTAGCATCTCGATCCTTCAAGGTACGTGTTGGAGACGCATACTCTGACCTGCAACCCCAAGAGGAGGGAGTTCCTCAGGGCAGTGTTTTAAGTGTCTTATGTTTTATAATTGCCATCAATGATATTATTTCGTCTCTCCCAGAGGGTGTATCGGCAACTCTGTCGATGATTTAGCACTATACTGTTCCTCACCTCGCCTTCCATCAGCAGCGCGTCGGCTACAACTGGCGGTCGATGCTGTATTCAAAAGAGCACAACTTAAGGGATTCCGCTTTTCCACGAACAAAACTACAGCAATGTATTTCCACCGAGGCAGAGGGGTTCTTGTTCCGCCATCTATCTCCATACAAGGCGAAGATATAAAGTTTGTCTCCGAGTTTCGGTTCCTTGTCGTAACTCTTGATCCAAAGTTGTCCTGGTTACCACACCTACGCCGACTTCGAACAGGCTGTCCGCGGGCTCTAGACATTTTGAAAGTCCTCTCACACACTTCGTGGGGCAGTACCGACAAACATTGTGGACATTATACGCAGCCCTTGTCCAATCCAAATTGGATTATGGCTGTCAAATTTACTCATCGGCTTTCCCTTCAGCCCTTAAAATGCTGAACTACATTCGAAACCTCGGAGTTCGCCTTTCTAGTGGAGCCTTCCGTACTTCTCCTGTCAACAGCCTTTACTGCGAGAGTGGGGTACTCCCTTTGCCCTACCATAGACTTCAAATCTGCATGCAATACCTCTGTCGAGTACAGCAAGCCCCTCTATCAGAGGTCTACAGATGCCTCTATGCTGCCGAATCAACGGCGGCATATGATAAGTTGCCATCTTTACCCCGATCTTTGAACCTTTGCATAGGAGATCATCTCTCTAACCTGGGTGCTCCAAGGGTCCTTACCATTCCATCCTTACTGACCCCTAGGTGGCGTGCTCCTCTCCCCACAGTATGTACCAACATGTGGAGCCTGGAGAAGTCCTCCATGGACCCTCGCATCATTAAAAGCCTGTTCTTAGACCATTCGATCTCCCACAAACAATTCTGCCCACTATACACGGATGGCTCTAAGTCGGACGGTGGCGTGGGTACCGCATCCATCTACCCAGTAGGAGAATTCCTAACTCTATCTTTGCCGCCAGCAGCATCCATTTTTACCGCTGAATTTTCAGCAATCCTTTTAGCCTTTAGACTCATCCAAATTTTACCTTTTAGTGATTTTGTCATTTTTTCCGTCTCAAGGAGTGTCTTACAGTCAATTAGATCTTTTAATGCGTCCCATCCCCTGGTCACAGAAATTTGCAACTGGCTGATCCAAAATGCATCCCGATATATAATTATTTTTTGTTGGGTCCCTGGGCATGTGGGGGTCCTGGGCAACGAGAAAGCTGATCGGCTGGCCCGCTCAGCAAATTCTGTGTCCCCTGAGAACTCGGTTCTGCCTTTTAGGGACTACTTTCCTTCAATAAGAAAATATATTTTTCAACTGTGGCAGAATGAATGGGATGACTGTTAATCATCCAAACTATACAAAATTAAAAATTCTATTCGCTCTTGGCCCTCGAGTCGTCATAGAATGCGCTCGTTGGAGGTGGCCCTTTGCCGAGTTCGCATTGACCAAACGAGACTTACTCACGGCCATCTTGTTTCGGGTGATGCTCATATCAGCCCTTGCTGTCGTTTTTGCGGTGGAGAGCAATCGTTTGCCCACCTTTTATTGGATTGTAGCCATTTTACCATTCTCCGGTTGTCCTGTTTCCCGACCCTTTTAACTCTTCCTCAACACACCCGTCTTCGATTCATATTGGCGGAGGAATCTTTTAACCCGTCGATTTTTAAATTTTTGTCACAAAGTGGTCTCCTCCACATTTATAGATGATATCTCTCGTTTCACCCTAGCGGCCATATAGAATCCACTTGGATTGGGCAGCAACCCACTGGTAACTTACCTTAAACCTTGAACCGCGTCTCGTAATGCCGAAGCGCACAGGTTTTGGTTTTCTTTGGCCAAGACTAAGGTGGTGCACTTCTGCCGCCAACCACGGCTCCACCCCGACCCAGATTTGTTTCTTAATAGGGTGCGCCTGGAAGTGGTTGAATTGCACCGTTTCCTTGGTCTTGTATTTGACCGACGCCTCACCTGGGAGGCTCATATTCGCAGCCTTAGGGTCTTGTACCCGCGGCATGGATATTCTCCGTTCCGTGACGTTCAGCGCTTGGGGGCGCTGATAGGGCTACTGCCTTACTTTTTTTATCGATCCTTTGTTCGCTCGAAGCTCGACTACGGATGCGAGTTTTATGCATCCGCAGCCGAGCGTTTATTGCCGAAGGTGGACTCGATCCACCACACTGGCCTTCGCCTTGCGACCGGTGCCTTCCGTACTTCCCCCATTGAGAGCCTGTTGGTCGATGCTGGCGAGATGCCACTCGCTCTACGCCGCGTACAGTGCATCACTCGCCTGTACGCGCGAGCCCGGCACCTCCCTCAGTCGCCAACAGCTCTCACTGCATCCGCAGCTGATCTCGACGGTCTCTATGCCACCGAGAGACGCCAGTCATACCCTAAGCCGTTTGGGTTTAGGGCCAGGAAACTCATTCGAGAGCTAGGTATAGCTCTCGGGCTTGTGGCGCCCCTGGTTATGCCCAGGACGCCACCCTGGAGGGTACCACATTTGGCTATTTGTCGCCACGCCTCTGCTCCCAAGGCTTGTACAGAGCCGGGAGTATTGCGTTCGACCTTTTTGGAGCACACCTCGTGTCACGCTGGAACCGTTCCAGTGTATACGGATGGCTCCAAGTCCTAAGAAGGGGTGGGCTTCCACGCCGTGTCCCCTCTGTTTGAAGTCAGCGGGGCTCTGCCAGGCGCTGCGTCTGTCTTCACGGCTGAGTTGGTGGCAATACACCACTCGGTACGGAAGATTACGCAACGTGCCCGGTTCGGAGACCGGATTGTGATCTATAGCGACTCACAAAGCGCCCTGAGTGCTCTCGGGGCATTGGAATCTCCGCATCCCCTGGTTCGCGATATCCGTGACGCCACGGTTTTGGCGAGCCGGCGGATGTCGAGATTATCTTCTGCTGGGTTCCTGGACATGTAGGAATTGCGGGGAATCCGGGCGCCAATAGAGTCCGCGAGGACTCTGCGACCGGACCAGCGTTTCGCTCTTCCTCACACCGACTACATGGCTGGAATACGGGCAGCTCTTCGGACTGCTTGGCAAAGAAGATGGGAGACGGTCGAAGGGAACTTAAAGTTGCGTGCCATTGCACTGCGACTGTTCCCATGGACCTATCCCCCAATGTCGCGACGGCTTCAGGTCGCTTTCTGTCGTCTCCGAATCGGACACACTCGTGTGACGCATCGCAATTTGATGGAGCACTCGCCTGCTCCCTATTGTGACGACTGTGTCGTCCCCCAGACTGTTCAGCACATTCTTGTCGAATGTCCCAGTCTGGCTGATCTTCGCGCACGTTACCTGTCCCGGTACCTGGATGGGCGGGGTCGCTACCGCCTGTCCCTTGTACTCGGGACGAGTGCGTGCACCTTGACTGGTGGACTGATAGACTTTTGGGGGGAGGCCGGCCTTCTCCCTTTTATTTAACCACGGTTTGTTGTTTTCTTTGTAGGTCGCACACTCCTACGGTGGGGGGAGGGGGACCTTCCCCCGACGCCGGAGCTTGCTTCCTAATTGTCATCTTCCCTTTTATCGTTGTTTTGTTATCAAACTTTTATTTTAAAGTAGCCTAGAACTAGGCTCTTTGTTTGCGGCGTCGTATGCCGAAGTGGGCAGTCGCCAGATAGCCCCTATAAAAAAAAAATGAAGCTTATGTAAAGCTTTGCGGGCCACTTTGAAGCTTATGTAAAGCTTTGCAGGCCACATTGAAGCTTATGTAAAGCTTCGTGGCCGGCCCACATTGAAGCTTATGTAAAGTTTTGCGGGCCGCATTGAAGCTTATGTAAAGTTTGGCGGGCCACATTGAAGCTTATGTAAAGCTCTGCGAGTCATATTGGAGCTTATGTAAAGTTTTGCGGGCCACACAATTAGATGGAATTTTCGAATACATATAAGTTAATTTTAATTACCTTTGTGCATTTGTTTGCATAGACTACATAATCATAGAGCTACACAGTAATAAATAAGGGTAATTTTTTTCCATAGTTTTGCCACCCTTTTTAATTTGCTTTCATACTTATATCAATCAGAGTGGGGACCTACAGCTTAACATGGAATCCATACCACGATTTACCCTTCTACATCATGTGATCATTACCCATGTCCCACCTTCCTCCCATCCAAGTAATAACTACAGTTAATGTAGCTTAACATTCTCGAGCGAAAGTAAAACATTTTATCTATGAATGAAATCTATTTGAAAATGACTGATTTAAGAATCTAGCACTTACATAAAAAGATGATAGAATTCACGTTTAAGGTGTTATTTTGGCAAAATTTTCAATAATTAATTTTCAATCAAAATCTGATTTGAAATGTGGGCCACAATTTGTCCACCTCTGTCTAAGACCCTCTCCATTTCAGAGAAAGATCTTGCTGAGGCCAGTCTGTCCAGCCTAGGGACTGGAGAGAAGCAGATTTATTCCCCCACTGACCTTGTAGATAGACTCTATAAAACATATTTCAATTCATATATCAGTGATCTTCAAAATCACACTGGATATTCAAGATTACCAAAGTTGATCTTGCCTATCTCTGCTAATCACCTATATAGAGCAGCACACAACCTCACCGCAGTCTCACGTGTAACTGTATAGACTAGTTAAAACAAGCTGTTATATTTTGCTATAGGAGCCTCTTCTACGAGTCTCGGTCAGTTTAAATCAGGTGAAAAATCACACTCGACATAAATTATGTTCCTCAATGTTATGTGTATGTTGGAAATGTGCTCTGAATTGTGCTCTTGGTCTGTCTATATTTGATAATCAAGGGTTAGGTATGTATGGGGGCAGAGAATTATGAAAGTGTAACTTAAAGAAGAATGTAGACTGAAATAAGTATACCTGAAGATAAGGTTCTTGGGGCCCCTCCTATGTTTTAGCTTGGTCACTTTGAACATCTTTGGGCTTGTCTAACTAGTCATTTTTACCTCCCAACCCCCACAGTACCATCGTTGTAAAATTATCTCCGTCAGCCTTTAGAATCTAGAACTGCTCCTCAGATTTTTGCTCGTTTCAGCCTTTACCTAAAGGATCTAAAATGATTGATGACCGAACCATCCGGAATGCCATTATCAACCGCTACGGGTTTATTGACAATGAAGATGACCATAAAGAGCATCGTCCTGTTGCTCCTAAATGGGTCAGTTTTGCCTTACTTTTGCACATATTTCCTAAATTATACCTTGATACTCAGAGCACCTTTTGGCTTTCTGTATTATTTCTAATGTGTTTCTATGTTTCATTCGCGATTCAGGAAGGGAAGAAGATGATAAGATACCGAGATAACAAAGTCGTAAGCTTGAAGGGTGAACGCTACACAGAAATAAAGAAAGAAGAATCAGAGGATGTGAAAAAGACTTATGTCAATTTAAAACCTGCCAAACAGTACCGATTCCACTGATCTCAGCTTAACAAACCTTACTCCCTTCCCTCCATGTGCAGACATGATGACTTCATGTCTGACAGGTTTGGCCGACTCTACTGGCTGGATTCTGAAAGTAAGGTTTGTTTATGTACTTGTTCATGTCCTCTGCTGCTCACCTGCGTACAGATCTTGTTGGACCACTGTTTGAGTCCAATAATATTCTTTCCATCTCCCTTTTATTGGTCCAGTGGCATTATATTTCTTTTCGTTAAGCTATTTTTGTTGTTATTATTACTATCCGGTTATTATTTATGGTTTAACCTGAACCCATTCTTATTAAAGATTAAGTCTCTCTCCTCCTTGACTTCCAATGTTGTTGGCCTAGGTTGTGTTCGCGTTTCTAGGTTCTTTTTAATCGCATTTGAAGCACAAGCAGATAAAATGCACGATGTGAAACTTTTAATTCATCTTTGTAGAAGAGAATCATCACTGTCTAATTTTAGCCATTTAGGATATAGAGGACAATATACCATTAGTTTTAAATGTTTAATTATCTTAGAATGGCGAAAGGAGCCTTTGCATGTTAGTGTACTATCCAATTTTGACCTTAATAGTGTTAGGTGAGTTGCTCTTTTTTTAGTGTCTGGATGAAACGAGTTTACAGTCCTCTCTTGAGGCTTAGTAATAATTCCTACGGTTCTTGCTGCTAGTGTACCATTCGTAGTATGTATATATATATATATGAATGTACACCTTGTTTCTTTGACTACTGGGGCATGAATTGATTTAGTACAAAATAACTTCATTCCAAATTTCCATTTTTACAATGCAGCTTTTTAAAATTGACTCAATCTGCCCCCTTTTACTTTCAATAGCCAGATGTTTTTCCAAAAATCTAGTGGCATTTTAAATGTACTTTTTATGAAATATGGTGCTCCATTTCTGATATAATTCAGAGCTCGGCTTATGGATGCTTTTGACCATTTACTCACCATTTACTCAGATCAAGGGCGCCATTTGAAATATCAAATAAAATTTTGTATTGCATATTTTTGTTTTTAATCAATTAGGATTTCTTGGTTTTGGGGTATCAATCAGCCCAAGGTTTATGAATCTCTCTCCGGCTGTCACAGTTATTTAATCCCTCCCCTCTCATTTATATTACTCACCACTCCTAGATATTAAAATATATGTATGTAATTATGTACTAGTCAAAAGCTTTATACTTTTTATATTTTTTCAGTAGTTTTCTCGCCAAACAATAATATTTAGTAAAAATAACATATTGATAGCTTTCTTTTAATTTGGCTTCATTTAGGTTGTGTTTTTTTTTGTTTTTTTTTCACATTATCTTCTGACAGAATTGCAATATTCCGAATAATAAAGACTTGTAGCGAAAATTGTTGTTAAGTGCTTTCTTATAAATGGTTGATCTTATTTAATTGGAAATATAATACTGGTTTTATTAGAAGAAAAAAATCATTTTTATTTGCCGAAGTCTATGTTATAAAGAAAGATTCGATGAAAAGTGTTTTAATTCTTTCCTTATGTAGTTAAAGGGAAGGGGGGAGTTCCCCCCTTAGCAGTAAAGTCAACGAAGTGCTTTTTCCATGCCCCATTCCTTCTTTATCATTCTTAATTTGTTTATTCATTATGTAATCTAAGTGTAGTAGTCTCAAAAGTCCCCCTCCACGCTCGCGGTGTTTCCAGAGGCTCGCCGCGGCAGTGCTGCTGCCTTATCCACTCTGCGAAGTGGAGTTTTACTATACCACTCCATTCCCTCCTCAACCTTTATTTATGGTCTCATTTTTATGTTATTCATGATCTCCTCCTGTTTCGCTTTTTACTTTCTTTCTCAAGTGTGAGTGATTGCGCCTGAGCGTATCTCTGTGGTCGGTTGTAGTGTATGACTCAATTATGTGTGGGTGCTAGTGTGTGTTATAGGTTTAAGTTCGGATTTTTTGTAGTCTCTGTGTACCGGTCCTGCCTCACCGTATGTCTCGTTCCGTGACTGAACTACGCTGAGTTGGATGTTGTGGGTGCCCGAACCGCGGCTGCCTAGCGGCATGGTCTTTGCGCCCTTGAATGGAAAATGGTGAAGGCATCCATCCATTTTTAAAACGTCGGTGCTGATTGAGGAGTGCACAGGTCCCTCCCTCCTTTCGAAGGTGCGCATCGGGTGACGTGGCTACGTAGGTGGGTTCCGCTCTGCGCGAGACGGCCCCCTCCCCCTAATTAGTAGTATATGGAGAAAAATAAACCAAAAACTACTTCGCAGAAGTTTTTGACTTCTGCTCCTCATGCTCCTGGATCTAGTTCAGTTCTTTTCGCGGCAGGTCAGTTTTCCTCAGAGGTAGGCCCTGCGTTAGACTTCCAGCGCTTTATGGTCCTTAAAACGAAATGTGGCATTTCCCTATCAAACCCAGTAAGGGGCGCGGCGATTTGCAATCGTGGCCGCAGTGCTGACGGGATCCAGCGCTCCGTCCGGCCCCAGCTTAGCCTCTCTTCCTTCCTTCAGATAGCCTGTATTTCAACCCTACTTCGTCGCTTTTCATACAACCTCTCCCCACAACTTTCTCTGGTCAGCCTCTAATTTCACAGGGTAGATGCTGACCTTCTTCTCAGCCAACCGTCCCGGATCGGGACTTATGTTAGATTAGCCTTTTTCCTGGACAGCGGAGGCCATCTGTCTTCCGCACAGTGCGGCTTCCGCAAGTTCCACTCCACGTCGGATGCTCTGCTCCGACTGGAAAATGCAGTCTGCGAGGCTTTCCTTCGTAGACAGCACTACGCCACGGTCTTTTTCGATTTGGAGAAGGCCTATGATACCGCATGGCGATACGGTATCATGGAGACTCTCCACACGATGGGGGCGAGGGGACGCCTCCCAATGTTTATATCTGAATTTTTGCGAGATCGTCGATTCCGCGTACGGGTGGGGGGAGCTCTCTCCGGCCCAAAGGAGCAGGAAGAGGGTGTCCCGCAGGGAAGTGTCCTCAGTGTCACACTCTTTGCCCTGAGCATCAACGGCATCACCTCGGTGCTGCCGGAAGATGTTCTCGCTACGCTCTACGTGGACGACCTTTCGATCTCTTTTGGCGCGGCCCAGATGCCAACTCTGGAGCGTCGACTCCAACAGGCATTGAACCGCCTCTCTCGGTATGCCGAAGCGCACAGGTTTCGGTTTTCTTTGGCCAAGACTAAGGTGGTGCACTTCTGCCGCCATCCACGGCTTCACCCCGACCCAGATTTGTTTCTTAATGGGGTGCGCCTGGATGTGGTTGAGTCGCACCGTTTCCTTGGTCCTGTATTCGACCGACGCCTCACCTGGGAGGCTCATATTCGCAGCCTTAGGGTCTATTGTACCCGCGCCATGGACATTCTCCGTTCCGTGACGTTCAGCGCTTGGGGCGCTGATAGGGCTACTGCCCTACTTTTTTATCGATCCTTTGTTCGTTCCAAGCTCGACTACGGATGCGAGTTTTATGCATCCGCAGCCGAGCGTTTATTGCGGAAGGTAGATTCGATCCACCACACCGGCCTTCGCCTTGCGACCGGTGCCTTCCGCACTTCTTCCATTGAGAGCCTGTTGGTCGATGCTGGGGAGATGCCACTCGCTCTGCGCCGCGTGCAGTGCATCACTCGCCTTTACGCGCGAGCCCGGCGCCTCCCTCAGTCGCCAACAGCTCTCACTGCATCCGCAGCTGATCTCGATGGTGCCTATGCCGCCGAGAGACGCCAGTCATACTCTAAGCCCTTTGGGTTTAGGGCCAGGAAACTCCTTCGAGAGGTAGATATAGCTCTCGGGCCGGTGGCGCCCCTGGTTCTGCCCAGGACGCCACCCTGGATGGTACCACATTTGGCTATTTGTCGCCACGCCTCTGCTCCCAAAGCTTGTACTGCGCCGGGAGTATTGCGTTCGACCTTTTTGGAGCACACATCGTGTCACGCTGGTACCGTGCCAGTGTATACGGATGGCTCCAAGTCCCAAGAGGGGGTCGGCTTCCACGCCGTATCCCCTCTGTTTGAAGTCAGCGGGGCTCTACCAGGCGCTGCGTCTGTCTTCACGGCCGAGCTGGTGGCAATACACCACTCGGTACGGGAGATTACGCGACGTGCCCGGTTCGGAGACCGGATTGTGATCTATAGCGACTCACAAAGCGCCCTGAGTGCTCTCGGGGCATTGGAATCTCCGCATCCCCTGGTTCGCGATATCCGTGACGCCACGGTTTTGGCGAGCCGGGCAGATGTCGAGATTATGTTCTGCTGGGTTCCTGGACATGTAGGAATTGCGGGGAATGAGGGCGCCAAAGAGTCCGCGAGGACTCTGCGACCGGACCAGCGTTTCGCTCTTCCTCACACCGACTACATGGCAGGAATACGGGCAGCTCTTCGGACTGCTTGGCAAAGAAGATGGGAGACAGTCGAGGGGAACTTAAAGTTGCGTGCCATTGCGCCGCGACTGTTCCCATGGATCTATCCCCCAATGCTGCGGCGGCTTCAGGTTGCTTTCTGTCGTCTCCGAATCGGACACACTCGTGTGACGCATCGCTATCTGATGGAGCGCTCGCCTGCGCCCTATTGCAACGACTGCGTCGTCCCCCAGACTGTTCGGCACATTCTTGTCGAATGTCCCAGTCTGGGTGATCTTCGCGCACGATACCTGTCCCAGTGCCGGGATGGGCGGGGTCGCTACCGCCTGTCCCTTGTGCTCGGGACAGATTCGTGCACACTGACTTGTGGACTTGTTGACTTCTTGGGGGAGGCCGGCCTTCTCCCTATTATTTAAGCAAGGTTTGTTTGTTTTGTTTTTTGTTTTTGTTTTTTTGCATTTTTTGTTTTTTGTTTGTTTGTTTTTTCTTTAGTTGCACGCTCCTGCGCCGGGGGGACCTCTCCCCGACGCACCAGCTTGCTTCCTTTTCCCCTTTTGGGGTGTTGTTTTTTTTTTTTTTCTCTCTTTAATTTCATTTTAAAGTAGCCTAGAACTAGGCCAGTTTTAATACGGCGACTAATGCCCAAGTAGGCAGTCGCCAGATGAGCTCTTAAAAAAAAACAAAAAAAAAACTGATCGGGACTTGGGGGGAGGGGGAGGGGACAATGTTCCCTAACTCCTGAGCTCCGGTCTGGGGTAGTTAGTTTTTAACGACCTGCTTCATCCCCACCCATACCTTCCTCACATCCCTTTTCTTTTCCTCTTCACAATCTATATTTTGACGCCGTGTCTAAGGTGGAGCCGCCAGGCCACCAGGCGGGAGGGGTGGTCCTGAATGGCGGCACCTGGCTCTGCCAGGCCTGTAAGCACCCATTGCAGGGCGGGCTAGTGCACCCCATGGAACAAATAGGGTCACCATGACCAATGATGAGAAAATTAAACATCTTCCCTTAATTTCAGCTTAGCCTCTCTTCCTTCCTTCAAAACACTTGTTTCCTCTCTTTTCATATAACCTCTCCCACAACTTTCTCTGGTCAGCCTCTAATTTCATAGGGTAGATGCTGACCTCCTTCTCGGCCAACCGTCCTGGATCGGGGGGGGGGAGGGGCCAATTTTCCCTAACCCCTGAGCTCCGGTCTGGGGTGGTTGGTTTTTTAACAACCTGATTCATCCCCACCCATACCTTCCTCACATCCCTTTTCCTCTCCTCTTCACATTCTATCTGTTTTACGCCGTGTCTAAGGTGGAGCCGCCATGCCGATGGACTGCCAGGCCACCAGGCGGGAGGGGTGGTCCCAAATGGCGGTGCCGGGCTTGTAAGAACCTCTCGCAGTGCGGGCTACTGCGAGAGGTGATGTGCGATTGCGTCCCGTATGAAAAAAGAGGGTCCCCATGCCCATGTATGTACAACAAAAAAAAAACTCAACTCTCCCTGAAACAGCGACGAATCCGCCCTCGGGCAGCTCCAGCAAAAAAATGGAGGTCCCCACGTCCCTGTGCTTGCGCAGGGGACCCTCCATATTTCTTTAACCGGAGAGGAGGCTTACTCCTCTCCGCCTACGGGTGCAGGGTTCTCCCCCTCACCCCCTTCTCTGGCGGTGCTTTTGGGCGCCTCCCTTTTTCCAGCGGCAGTCCCCTCTTTTCTTTCCAAGGGGACTGCCAAGAAAGCCAGCAGGCAGCCCTTAGCCAGCCGCTCCCCATCGAAGCTGCTTGGTAGGGCAAACCCCCTTAGGGGAAAGAGGGAAGCCAGGCCCCTTCGGTCGCTTCCCTCAAAGGACCTGCTGGCAAGGATATTGAACTTGCCGGGGTTAAGGCCTGTGCGTCCCCACAAAAGACTAGTGACAATACTGCCAACGGGACCTGCGATGTCTTGGGAGGGGATGGCCAACTGGAGGCCCCTCCTGTGACACACATGATCCTTGAGGAGCCCCAGCCTCAGACGGTAGGGCCTTCCATGGGGGGAATCCGGGCTCGGCGCCAAGCACCGAATCCGCCCCTATGCAAGGTCCTCCTCAAACGGCTGAGGGCTCCGAAGCAGTACAAGGAGGGGAAGGATCTCCTCCGACAGGTGCCCCTACGACAACCAGGACCTTCTCCATTTCGGAGAGGGACCTGGCCGAGGCCTGTCCATCTGGCATGGGGGCTTCTGCCGGTGGAGGTGAGAAGCGGGTTCATTCCCCGCCCTCCTCTCCTAAAAAAAAAGAATAAAAAGACAAGAAAGACAAAGAAGACTCGGGGCTCCTCTCCATCCGCGGAGGCTGCGGGGACGGATGGGTCTGCTACCACTTTGGTAGGCGACCAAGCCAAGATCGGCACATCCGGCCCCTCTACCCCCCCCCGTGTGCGGAGCCCCTGACCAAGAGTAACACCAAGAGTGCACTGGGCGGAGCCTCGATGACATCCGGGCCCCTCATTTGGAGGTTACCTAGCGTTTTCGAGTCCGCTAGCTTAAAGCGCTTCCTCGTTATTCGCTACACTGATGGCAGCATGTTGTCCAAGGGCAACATGATCCATCAGAGAGAGGATTAGCTAGTGCAATTGGTAGAGAGCCGAAGGTGACCCGTTTCTCGGACGGGAGCCTTCTGGCGAATCCCGCTGAGGTGGCCAAGATAAGTGCTCTTCGGACACTTGATGGCACCCCGATGACTGTGACGCGGCACTCTACCATGAACTTTGTGAAAGGAGTAGTTTATGCGAGGGAACTCGTTGACTACTCCATTGAGGACATCACCCGAGAGCTGGCCGACCATGGGGCGGTCAAGGTCAAACGTGTGATGAGAAAACAGGAAGGGGCCTCAAGACCCACCCCTACACTTCGTCACGTTCGACTGTGACAAGCTTCCTGAGTCGGTGCGTGCCGGTTGGTAACGCTACCGCGTTAAAGCATTCGTGCCACTGCCGCGGCGGTATTATTACTGTTACCGCTTTGGCCATACGAATCGCTCATGTAAACGTGCAAAGTCGGGGTCACCCGAAGTCTGTGCAAATTGCTCCAAAGTCGCACACGATAAGTCCAAATCGTGTATGGCCAAATGTGTCAATTGCGGAGAGCCGTGCCCTGCTTCTTCGAAGCAATGTGGTGCATATCTCCTTGAGAAAGAATTCCTGGCCGTTCAGGCCCAGGATCGACTCTCATTCCGCGAGGCTAAGAACTTGGTCCTGGCGCGCCCGGCTCTGCCTGGGATGTCTTATGCCTCAATAGTCAGAAAGGCACCCTCTGCTCCTGGCCCATCCAGGCCAACGAGCACGGTTGTTTCCGCGCCCATTCGGAGCACTTCTGCGGGCTCTACCCAACCCGGGCGCTCCCCTGGTAAAGCTGGCGGCAAAAAGGGTTCATACCCAGCCCCGGTTAAAACCAGGGCTCCCCCCTCTTGCCCCATCATGACCGTTTCCCGCAAGGCGAAACGGCCACGCGCCTCCACCGAGTCGTTAGACTCACAGGAGAAAACACCCCTGAAGATGGTCGCTAGGCTATCTTTGGGGGCTCCCAAAGCTGTCCCCCGAAAGGAGGACACAACAAAGAAGCTTCGGCTCCTACGCCCACGCCCCGAGGTGGAGCGAGTGGCTCGAAAACGGTGGTTCCTCGAAAAGAGGGCCCCCCGCCTCGGCAGCCGCAACGCCCGCATAAAGTTTCGAGGCGGAGGGAGGAAAAGACTCACATGGCGAGCCCAACCTCCCCCAATAAGTCCTCGAAGGCGACAGTGCTTTGTCCGGCTAACAGCGCCCCGGGTTCTTCCCCCGGGAAGCATACGGCCATTCCCGTGAGGGTCTTCAGTTCGAGGAGGGCCCCCGCGTCTCCTCCGAGCTAGGCCTGGAGAAATTGGTAAATGTTAGATTAGCCTATTTCCTGGACAGCGGAGGCCATCTGTCTTCTGCACAGTGCGGCTTCCGTAAGTTCTACTCCACGTCGGATGCTCTGCTCCGACTGGAAAATGCCGTCTGCGAGGCTTTCCTTCGTAGACAGCACTACGCCACGGTGTTTTTTGATCTGGAGAAGGCCTATAATACCGCATGGCGATACGGTATGATGGAGACTCTCCACACGATGGGGGGTGAGGGGATGCCTCCCAATGTTTATATCTGAATTTTTGCGAGATCGTCGATTCCGCGTACGGGTGGGGGGAGCCCTCCCCGGCCCAAAGGAGCAGGAAGAGGGTGTCCCGAAGGGAAGTGTCCTTAGTGTCACACTCTTTGCCCTGAGCATCAACGGCATCACCTCCGTGCTGCCGGAAGATGTTCTCGCTACGCTCTACGTGAACGACCTTTCGATCTCTTTTGGCGCGGCCCAGATGCCAACTCTGGAGCGTCGACTCCAACAGGCATTGAACCGCGTCTCTCGCTATGCCGAAGCGCACAGGTTTTGGTTTTCTTTGGCCAAGACTAAGGTGGTGCACTTCTGCCACCATCCACTGCTTCACCCTGACCCAGATTTGTTTCTTATTTGGGTTCCGCCTGGATATGGTTGACTCGCACCGTTTCCTTGGTCTTGTATTCGACCGACGCCTCACCTGGGAGGCTCATATTCGCAGCCTTAGGGTCTCTTGTACCCGCGCCATGGACATTCTCCGTTCCGTGACGTTCAGCGCTTGGGGCGCTGATAGGGCTACTGCCTTACTTTTTTATCGATCCTTTGTTCGTTCGAAGCTCGACTACGGATGCGAGTTTTATGCATCCGCAGCCGAGCGTTTATTGTGGAAGGTGGATTCGATCCACCACACCGGCCTTCGCCCTGCGACCGGTGCCTTCCGCACTTCCCCCATTGAGAGCCTGTTGGTCGATGCTGGGGAGATGCCACTCGCTCTGCGCCGCATGCAGTGCATCACTCGCCTGTACGCGGGAGCCCGGTGCCTCCCTCAGTCGCTAACAACTCTCACTGCATCCGCAGCTGATCTTGATGGTGCCTATGCTGCCGAGAGACGCCAGTCATACCCTAAGCCTTTTGGGTTTAGGGCCTAGGAAACTCCTTTGAGAGGTATATATAGCTGTCGGACTGGTGGCGCCCCTGGTTCTGCCCAGGATGCGACCCTAGAGGGTACCACATTTGGCTATTTGTCGCCACGCCTCTGCTCCCAAAGCTTGTACTGCGCCGGGAGTATTGCGTTCGACCTTTTTGGAGCACACATCGTGTCACGCTGGTACCATGCCAGTGTATATGGATGGCTCCAAGTCCCAAGAGCAGGTCGGCTTCCACGCCGTATCCCCTCTGTTTGAAGTCAGTGGGGCTCTACCAGGCGCTGCGTCTGTCTTCACGGCCGAGCTGGTGGCAATACACCACTCGGTACGGGAGATTACGCGACGTGCCCGGTTCGGAGACCGGATCGTGATCTATAGCGACTCACAAAGCGCCTGAGTGCTCTCGGGGCATTGGAATCTCCGCATCCCCTGGTTCGCGGTATCCGTGACGCCACGGTTTTGGCGAGCCGGGCAGATGTCGAGATTATCTTCTGCTGGGTTCCTGGACATGTAGGAATTGCGGGGAATGAGCGCGCCGATGAGGGCGCCAAAGAGTCCGCGAGGACTCTGCGACCGGACCAGCGTTTCGCTCTTCCTCACACTGACTACATGGCAGGAATACGGGCAGCTCTTCGGACTGCTTGGCAAAGAAGATGGGAGACGGTCGAATGGAACTTAAAGTTGCGTGCCATTGCGCCGCGACTGTTCCCATGGACCTATCTTCCAATGCCGCGGCGGCTTCAGGTTGCTTTCTGTCGTCTCCGAATCGGCCACACTCGTGTGACGCATCGCTATTTGATGGAGCGCTCGCCTGCGCCCTATTGCAACGACTGCGTCGTCCCCCAGACTGTTCGGCACATTCTTGTCGAATGTCCCAGTCTGGGTGATCTTCGCGCACGATACCTGTCCCAGTACCGGGATGAGCGGGGTCGCTACCGCCTGTCCCATGTGCTCGTTTCAGATTCGTGCACATTGACTTATGGACTTGTTGACTTCTTGGGGGAGGCTGGCCTTCTCCCTATTATTTAAGCAAGGTTTGTTTGTTTTTTGTTTTGTTTTGTTTTTTTTGTTTGTTTTTTTTTCTTTAGTTGCACGCTCCTGCGCCGGGGGGACCTCTTCCCGACGCACCAGCTTGCTTCCTTTTTCCCTTTTGGGGTGTTGTTTTTTTTTCTCTTTAATTTTATTTTAAAGTAGCCTAGAACTAGGCCAGTTTTAATACGGCGACTAATGTCCAAGTAGGCAGTCGCCAGATGAGCTCTTAAAAAAAAAAAAAATTCTAATCATATTGGCATGCGAGAGACCGAATTCTTGTTCATATCTTGACTAATATTTTCTCATTTGTGTGTAATAAGCACCTGCAACTGCTCACAATTGGATGGCTTCTGTTTATCAACACCAGTTTAATAATCGCCCACAAATTCTCTGTTGGGTTTAAATCTGGCCAAGGTCCCAAAAGGTTGATGTTATTTTCAGCCAAGAATTCTGTTATTCATTTTGTGACAAGGTGTGCCACCATATTGAAAAATACGTTTATCATCCCCAAATTGGTTTTGAGCTGTTGGGTAAAGGTGCTGCTGAAGCTCTCTTTGGTACCAGTGTTCTTGATGAAAATTGTTAGTGCTCCAGTTGCCTTCGATGAGAAGCAGCTCCAGACAGACATGTAAGAGTGTCCGGATGCTTCACCATCGGTACAACGACTCGTTAAGGCGCTTCCCTTTCATTCCCCTAACGAGGGATCTTGTCAGAAGCTCCAGACAAGAGGAAGTGAACTCCCATAGGATAATATCACTGCTCCACTCCCAAACAGTCCATTCCCTATATTTCCTACATATGTGGAGCCTATCCTTGAGGTTCTTCTTGGTGTAATGATTCTTCTGAGCCCTTCTCGACTTGAGACTTTTGTCGAAAAGTCTTCCCGTAAGGGGCGCGGCGATTTGCCACTCTGGCCGCCGTGCTGACGGGATCCAGCGCTCCGTCCGGCCCCAGCTTAGCCTCTCTTCCTTCCTTCAAAACACTTGTTTCCTCTCTTTTCACACAACCTCTCCCACAACTTTCTCTGGTCAGCCTCTAATTTCACAGGGTAGATGCTGACCTTCCTTTCAGCCAACCGTCCCGCATCGGGGCTGAGGGGGTAGGGGACAATGTTCCCTAACCCCTGATCTCCGGTCTGGGGTGGCTGGTTTTTAACTACCTGCTTCATCCCCACCCATACCTTCCTCACATCCCTTTTCCTCTCCTCTTCACAATCTATTAATTTTTACGCCGTGTCAAAGGTGGAGCCGCCATGCCGATGGACTGCCAGGCCACCAGGCGGGAGGGGTGGTCCCAAATGGCGGCGCCTGGCTCTGCCGGGCTTGTAAGCACCTCTCGCAGTGCGGGCTACTGCGAGAGGTGTGCGCGATTGCATCCCGTGTTTAAAAAAGGGTCACCATGCCCAATGATGATAAAAAACAAAACAAACCCAACCCTCAACTTCCCCTGTACCATCGACGGAGCCGCCCTCGGGCAGCTCCAGCAAAAAAATGGAGGTTCCCCCCCCTGTGCTTGCACAGGGGACCCTCCATATTTCTCTAACCGGAGAGGAGGCTTACTCCTCTCCTTCGCCTACGGGTGCAGGGGACTCCCCCTCACCCCCTTCTCTGGAGGTGCTTTCGGGCACCTCCCTTTTCCCAGCGGCAGTCCCCTCTTTTCTTTCCAAGGGGACTGCCAAGAAAGCCAGCAGGCAGCCCTTAGCCAGCCGCTCCCCATCAAAGCGGCTCGGTAGGGCAAACCCCCTTAGGGGGGAGAGGGAAGCCAGGCCCCTTCGGTCGCTTCCCTCAAAAGACCTGCTGGCAAAAGTTTTAAACCTTGCTGGGGTCAAGGCCTGTGCCTCCCGACACAAGACTGGCGACACTGCCAAGGGGACCTGCGATGTCCTGGGAGGGGATGGCCAACTGGAGTCCCCTCCTGTGATAAACATGGTCCTTGAGGAGACCCAGCCTTAGACGGTATGGCCTTGCATGGGGGGGAATTCGGGCTCGGCGCCAAGCACCGAACCCGAATCCGCCCCTATGCAAGGTCCTCCTCAAATGGCTGAGGGCTCCGAGGCAGTAAAAGGAGGGGAGGGATCTCCTCCGACAGGTGCCCCCACGACAACCAGGACCTTCTGCATTTCGGAGAGGGACCTGGCTGAGGCCGGTCCTTCTGGCCTTGGGGCTTCTGCCGGCGGAGGTGAAAAGCGGATTCATTCCCCGCCCTCCTCTCCAAAAAAGAAAAAGACAAAAAAACTTAAAAGACTCGGGGCTCCTCTCCATCCGCGGGGGCTGCGGGGACGGATGGGTCTGCTACCACTTTGGTAGGCGACCAAGCCAAGATTGGCACATCCGGCCCCTCTACCCCCTCGTGTGCAGAGCCCCTGACCAAGACTAACACCAAAAGTGCACAGGGCGGAGCCTCGATGACATCGGGGCCCCTGACTCAGAGGTTACCTGGCGTTTTCGAGCCTGCTGGCTTCAAACGCTTCCTCGTTATTCGCTCCACTGATGGCACCATGTTGTCCAAGGGCAACATGATCCATCAGAGGAGAGGATTAGCTAGTGCAATTGGTAGAGAGCCGAAGGTGACCCGTTTCTCGGACGGGAGCCTTCTGGCGAATCCCGCCGAGGCGGCCAAGATAAGTCCTCTTCGGACACTTCATGGCACCCCGGTGAGTGTGACGCCGCACTCTACCATGAACTTTGTGAAAGGAGTAGTTTATGCGAGGGAACTCGTTGACTACTCCATTGAGGACATCACCCTAGAGCTGGCCGACCATGGGGCGGTCAAGGTCGAACGTGTGATGAGAAAACAGGGAGGGGCTTCGAGACCCACCCCTACACTCTTCGTCACGTTCGACTGTGACAAGCTCCCTGAGTCGGTGCGTGCCGGTTGGTACCGCTACCGCGTGAAGGCATTCGTGCCACTGCCGCGGCGGTGCTATTACTGTCACCGCTTCGGCCATACGAATCGCTCATGTAGACGTGCAAAGTCGACGTCACCCGAAGTCTGTGTAAATTGCTCCAAGGTCGCACACGATAAGTCCAAATCGTGTGTGGCCAAGTGTGTCAATTGCGGAGAGCCGCACCCTGCTTCTTCGAAGCAATGTGGTGCATATCTCCTGGAGAAAGAAATCCTGGCCGTTCAGGCCCAGGATAGACTCTCATTCCGCGAGGCTAAGGACTTGGTCCTGGCGCACCCAGCTCTGCCTGGGACGTCATATGCCTCAGTAGTTCGAAAGGCACCCTCTGCTCCTGGCCCATCCAGGCCAACGAGCACGGTTTTTTCCGCGCCCATTCGGAGCCCTTCTGCGGGCTCTACCCAACCCGGGCGCTCCCCTGGTAAAGCTGGCGGCAAAAAGGGTTCATACCCAGCCCCGGCTAAAACCAGGGCTCTTCCCCCAGCGTGACCGTTTCCCGCAAGGCGAAACGGCCACGCGCCTCCACCGAGTCGTTAGACTCACAGGAGGCAACACCCCTGATGATGGTCGCTAGGCCATCTTCAGGGGTTCCTAAAGCTGTCCCCCGAAAGGAGGACAGCAACAAAGGAGCTTCGGCTCCTTCGCCCACGCCCCGAGGTGGAGCGAGTGGCTCGGAGACGGTGGTTCCTCGAAAAGAGGCCCCCCCGCCTCCGAAGCCGCAGCGCCCGCCTAAGGTTTCGAGGCGGAGGGAGGAAAAGACTCGCATGGCGAGCCCAACCTCCCCCAATAAGTCCTCGAAGGCGACAGCGCTTTGTCCGGCCAACAGCGCCCGGGGTTCTGCCCCCGGGAAGCGTAAGGCCATTCCCGTGAGGGTCTTCAATTCGAGGAGGGCCCCCGCGTCTCCTCCGAGCTAGGCCTGGAGGGCATATTCCTTCAATGGAATTGCCGTGGACTCCGGGCCAACTGGGAGGAGCTGCGGAGGCTCGCCTCGTCCCGTTCCCGGTTAGCTATTTTTTTGCAGGAGACCATGCTAGGCGCGTGCCCCCTGCCTGCCCTCCCGGGGTATAAGGGTCTTGCGATCCCACCACCGCGGGATGGCCGGGCTGGGGGATGCGCGGTTTACACCCGGCATGATGTCTCCGTTCTTCCTTTCTCTTTAGATACCTCCTTTCAGGCAGTGGCTGTGCAGCTACACCTGGATAGGAGGTATACTATCATTTCTGCGTACATTCCACCGTCAGCTGACTTCGACGCGGGGGACTTCCGCCGCGTCGTGGCACGGTTGCCGAGGCCCTATCTCTTGCTTGGAGATCTGAACGGCAGGCATCCTCTCTGGGGAGATTACTCCATAAATCCCAGGGGACAAGTCCTTGCCGATCTGATCGAAGAGCTTGAGATGGGTGTCCTAAACGTGGATGAGTTTACGCATCACTGTCCGAGAACCGCTTCATTTTCTTGCCTTGACCTATCTTTGTGCTCTTCGGATGCACAGCCTGATTTTGATTGGGGGGTGGTCGATGACCTCCATGGTAGTGATCACTTTCCCATTCAAATATCATTTTCAGGGCAACTGCCGCCTGAGAAACCACCTCGGTGGTGCTTGGCGCGGGCGCGGTGGCCTGCATTTCACGAAATGACTGAATTCTCTATCTCAGTCGAGGAGTTTAGGTCGGTAGATGAGGCCGTTGAGTTCTTCTCCGGCAACCTCATCGCCGTGGGCCTGACTACTATTCCTAGGACGTCTGGCCGTTTTGCACGCCGACCACTCCCATGGTGGTCGGCCGAGTGTGAGACGGCCCTCAAACAGAAGCGTTATGCCTACATGCGCTATAAGCGCCGCCCGAACGATTTCACTGTCGCTGAATTTCGTCGGGCTAGGGCTAGGTTCCGGTATATTTCGAAGCACGCCCGCCGCTCTTCTTGGCGGGCATACGTGTCTTCACTTAACGGGAAGACCCCTTTAGCTGAGGTGTGGAAGCGAGTCAAAAGGATTCGGGGCAAGTTCTCGCAGGACCCCCCTCCCGTTCTCCAGGAGAATGGGACCGCAATCTCGGACCCCGCGTCCGTGGCGGAATCCTTAGCCACCGCTTTCTCCGCATTCTCTAGCCGTGATGCTGCTTCGCCAGCATTCAATGCACGTCGTGATGTCGCGGAAGGCCGCCGGCTGGACTTTACCTCCAGAGGCGGAGAACCCTTCAACGACAAGTTTACTGTGAGTGAGTTGCGTTCCGCTCTTGCTTCGTGCGCGGGCACCGCCCATGGTCCGGACGATGTCCCGTACGCCATGCTTCGACACCTGGGTGAGCGAGGCATGGCCTTTCTGTTAGATATGTTCAACAGGATCTGGGTGGAAGGTCTTCTCCCAGACTCCTGGCGAATCGCTACTGTGCTCGCCTTTCGCAAGCCGGGGAGAGATCACTCTACTCCGACCGGTTTCCGCCCAATCTCTCTAAACTCTTGCGTGTGCAAGTTGATGGAGAAATTGGTAAATGTTAGATTAGCCTATTTCCTGGACAGCGGATGCCATCTGTCTTCTGCACAGTGCGGCTTCCGTAAGTTTCACTCCACGTCGGATGCTCTGCTCCGACTGGAAAATGCCGTCTGCGAGGCTTTCCTTCGTAGACAGCACTACGCCACGGTGTTTTTTGATCTGGAGAAGGCCTATGATACCGCATGGCGATACGGTATCATGGAGACTCTCCACACTATGGGGGCGAGGGGACGCCTCCCAATGTTTATATCTGAATTTTTGCGAGATCGTCGATTCCGTGTACGGGTGGGGGGAGCCCTCTCTGCCCCAAAGGAGCAGGAAGAGGGTGTCCCGCAGGGAAGTGTCCTCAGTGTCACACTCTTTGCCCTGAGCATCAACGGCATCACCTCGATGCTGCCGGAAGATGTTCTCGCTACGCTCTACGTGGACGACCTTTCGATCTCTTTTGGCGCGGCCCAGATGCCAACTCTGGAGCGTCGACTCCAACAGGCATTGAACCGCGTCTCTCGCTATGCCGAAGCGCACAGGTTTTGGTTTTCTTTGGCCAAGACTAAGGTGGTGCACTTCTGCCGCCATCCACGGCTTCACCCCGACCCAGATTTGTTTCTTAATGGGGTGCGCCTGGATGTGGTTGAGTCGCACCGTTTCCTTGGTCTTGTATTCGACCGACGCCTCACCTGGGAGGCTCATATTCGCAGCCTTAGGGTCTCTTGTACCCGCGCCATGGACATTCTCCGTTTCGTGACGTTCAGCGCTTGGGGCGCTGATAGGGCTACCGCCTTACTTTTTTATCGATCCTTTGTTCGCTCGAAGCTCGACTACGGATGCGAGTTTTATGCATCCGCAGCCGAGCGTTTATTGCGGAAGGTAGATTCAATCCACCACACCGGCCTTCGCCTGACGACCGGTGCCTTCCGCACTTCCCCCATTGAGAGCCTGTTGGTCGATGCTGGGGAGATGTCACTCGCTCTGCGCCGCGTGCAGTGCATCACTCGCCTGTACGCGCGAGCCCGGCGCCTCCCTCAGTCGCCAACAGCTCTCACTGCATCCGCAGCTGATCTCGATGGTGCCTATGCTGCCGAGAGACGCCAGTCATACCCCAAGCCCTTTGGGTTTAGGGCCAGGAAACTCCTTCGAGAGGTAGATATAGCTCTCGGGCCGGTGGCGCCCCTGGTTCTGCCCAGGACGCCACCCTGGAGGGTACCACATTTGGCTATTTGTCGCCACGCCTCTGCTCCCAAAGCTTGTACTGCTAGGGAGTATTGCGTTCGACCTTTTTGGAGCACATATCGTGTCACGCTGGTACCGTGCCAGTGTATACGGATGGCTCCAAGTCCCAAGAGCAGGTCGGCTTCCACGCCGTATCCCCTCTGTTTGAAGTCAGCGGGGCTCTACCAGGCGCTGCGTCTGTCTTCACGGCCGAGCTGGTGGCAATACACCACTCGGTACAGGAGATTACGCGACGTGCCCGGTTCGGAGACCGGATTGTGATTTATAGCGACTCACAAAGCGCCCTGAGTGCTCTCGGGGCATTGGAATCTCCGCATCCCCTGGTTCGCGATATCCGTGACGCCACGGTTTTGGCGAGCCGGGCAGATGTCGAGATTATCTTCTGCTGGGTTCCTGGACATGTAGGAATTGCGGGGAATGAGCGCGCCGAAGAGTCCGCGAGGACTCTGCGACTGGACCAGCGTTTCGCTCTTCCTCACACCGACTACATGGCAGGAATACGGGCAGCTCTTCGGACTGCTTGGCAAAGAAGATGGGAGACGGTCGAAGGGAACTTAAAGTTGCGTGCCATTGCGCCGCGACTGTTCCCATGGACCTATCCCCCAATGCCGCGGCGGCTTCAGGTTGCTTTCTGTCGTCTCCGAATCGGACACATTCGTGTGACGCATCACTATCTGATGGAGCGCTCGCATGCGCCCTATTGCAACGACTGCGTCGTCCCCCAGACTGTTTGGCACATTCTTGTCGAATGTCCCAGTCAGGGTGATCTTCGCGCACGACACCTGTCCCGGTACCGGGATGGGCGGGGTTGCTACCGCCTGTCCCTTGTGCTCGGGACGAGTGCGTGTACTTTGACTGGTGGACTTATTCACTTTTGGGGGGAGGCTCGCCTTCTCCCTTTTATTTAACCCGATTTAATTGTTGTTGTTGTTCTTGTAATTGTTTCTGTTATTGCTTTGTTATTGTTATTGTTATTTCTTTCTATTGTTTTGTGTTTAATTTTTTAAAGTAGCCTAGAACTAGGCTTTTTTTTACGGCGACTTATGCCTAAGTCGGCAGTCGCCAGATAGCCCCTTTAAAAAAAAAAAAAAAAAAAAAATTCGAAAAGTCTCTGCCACACTGTGCGCGCTGAAGCTTTCAATCCTCCTTCTTTCTAATCGTTTGCAGACTTGGGACTGGAGAAAATCCGATCTTTGAGTTTGGACCTTGCCAGGAGGCAATCTTGCCATTCATTTTAACCTCGGGTGTCCAGAAGACTTCATAAGTGTATCTAGTCTTTTTAAAGTCATTGATGATACTAAAGAGGGTGTTCCTTTATGTAATAATACCTTTAGCAACTATCTCATTGCACGTATTCTAGTCCACTATAGTGCAAAACAACAATTCTTGCACGCTTTCCTTTGGAGAATAGCAAAGATCCAGGAACTGAAACTCACATCCTATAGGAACAGGATCAGAACGCGATTTTGGATTCAGCGAAGGAACACAGTTTTTATTATTTCTTAAATGCTGACTTTTTAATAAACCTACAATAATTTTAATATATAATTATTCCTATCACGTACATTTTAAAAAACAATAAAAAAATAAAATATAGTCTCAACTTTCGCCCATTATTGTAATCCTTGAACACTACTGTCGAGAACTAAGTAGTAGTCTATTCTCTACCTCTCATGACATTTGGCCATGGCTACCTTAACCGAGATTTTTTTGTGGCGGTATTTGCCATCTCACTTTTTCTTTGTCCATTTCTTGTTTGTTTATACTATTCCCACCTCTATTCGTCTGAGCTGTGATCATAACTTCAGCGACCGTTGCGCACTTATGTCCGGAATCGGTAACGCTTCGATCCATCTCTTAGCTCGGTCGATGCACGATAGTAAATACCGATTGTGCAAGGGGCAGGATTGCCCAGGCAGTGTACACGGTGGGGCTGGTCCAATATCAATGGGCAGGGTCGGGGATTTCGTGTGGCGGCTGATATTGGAAGATTGACATGGGAGGCAATTCCTTGTCCAGGAGCGAATATACCTGTCCATATTAGGCCAGAAATATCGAGATTTGATAAGACAAAGTGATGCCTTGACTCCAAGATGTGACCGATTATGTAATTGAGTGAAGATGGTCCTTCTGCACGCCATAGGGACAAACGGTCGTGGGTATGTTCTTCACATCATGGTTGTGCTTCCCTGAAAAAGGGGAAAGATTTTAATCGCGAGCGAAATTCCTTCGTTTCTTCATCATCCTGTGCTGCCGCCAAAGTTCTAGGTCAATTTGGACCGAACTGACGTTCCTCGAAAGACAGGCAGCGACTAGCTTGTCCTGACCACGCACGTAGGTGCTGCCCCTCCGTTTTTGCACTTAATGGCAACGAAAAGGCCGATGCTAATGGCTTGTGGTCTGTGCACAAGGTAACATGGCGACCTTCAATCATGTGCCTGAAATGGATAACAACAAGATACGCTGCTAGGAGCTATGTCGTAGGTGAAGTATGCTTGCTGTGAACGGCTTAGCTTGCTCGAAAGGAATGACACCGGTCGTGGCGATCCGTTTACCATTTGGCGCAGGGCAGCACTTGCAGCGTATTGGGAGCAGTCCGTCACCCGCAGGGATGGCGAATCATTGGGCAGAGTTTGACAGAGTTGATTAAAGCCGATTTAATATTGATCAAATGCACATCGTTCCATTCGAGCTCACGAGCCTTAGTTTGCAGGCGTGCAAGCTCGGTCAACGGGGCGGCAATTATGGCAAAATTAGGAATCATCTTCGGTAGTATCCCAACATGCCAAAATATCGTCGTAGTTTCTTGTAATCCTTTGGTAAGGTCATGGCTCCAATCTCCTCCATTTTCTTAGCCGGTGGGTAAATTCCTTCCACCGAAAAAATCAATCGCCTCCTTTGCCAGCTCGCATTTCTCCAGGGTTATCTTCAGAACGTTTTCGACCAGCATTTTGAAGTTTTGATCCAAATGCCTCAAGTGTTCGTCCATATTGGCCGAAAATATCACGATGTAGTCTATATATACATAAACAAACCCTAATCCTTGAAACAGGTTATCCATATGTCGGGATGTGCAATTTGCATTACGGAGGCCGAATGGAAGCTTCATGTACTCTCATGATCCAAACGCTGTTATCACCGCAGTCTTCTTTATTTCCGCCGGGTTCATAGGGATTTGATGGTAAGCACGTATCAGATCCAACCCTCAAAAATCCTTTTGCCAAGGAGGTGGTTTGTCACACTTTAAATTTGTGGCAATGGATATTTGTCGGGCTTAGTCAGCGCTCGGAAATCGCCGACCACCGTGTACTCACGGGTGACTTCTTCGGTACCATGTGAATCGGCGACGTCCATGGTGTTTCAAAAGTCGCTTCGGCAACCTGCAGCTTCTCCATTGAAAGAGGTTTCGGCCTCACGAATGTCGGTGGAGCACTACCTATCTCAATTTTGTGGGACACTGAGTTCGACGAAGATGGGGAGGGATTAGCAGGAGCGGGACTTTACAAAGCCTCATATTTTCCCAATATGGCTTTGCAATGGCGCGGTAGATGCTGCAGGTCATTAATATAACTATATCGATGTATACCTTGCCGTGCGCTTTTATTTTCTCGCATTAGCGGTCGTAATATATACACTGGACTCGCACAATTCACCTATTTAGCGTGCCCGGTTCGGAGACCAGATTGTGATCTATAGTGACTTACAAAGCGCCCTGAGTGCTCTCGGGGCATTGGAATCTCCGCATCCCCTGGTTCGCGATATCCGTGACGCCACGGTTTTGGCGAGCCGGGCGGATGTCGAGATTATCTTCTGCTGGGTTCCTGGACATGTAGGAATTGCGGGGAATGAGGGCGCCAAAAAGTCCGCGAGGACTCTGCGACCGGACCAGCGTTTCGCTCTTCCTCACATCGACTACATGGCAGGAATACGGGCAGCTCTTCGGACTGCTTGGCAAAGAAGATGGGAGACGGTCGAATGGAACTTAAAGTTGCATGCCATTGCGCCGCGACTGTTTCCATGGACCTACCCTCGAATGCCGCGACGGCTTCAGGTCGCTTTCTGTCATCTCCGAATCGGACACACTCGTGTGACGCATCGCTATCTGATGGAGCACTCGTCTGCGCCCTATTGTGACGACTGCGTCGTCCCCCATACTGTTCGGCACATTCTTGTCGAATGTCCCAGTCTGGGTGATTTTCGCGCACGTTACCTGTCCCGGTACCGGTATTGGCGGGGTCGCTACCGCCTGTCCCTTGTACTCGGGACGAGTACGTGCACATTGACTGGTGGACTTATTGACTTTTGGGGGAGGCCGGCCTTCTCCCTATTATTTAAACATGTCGTTTTGTTTTGTTGCTTTTTTCCCTTATAGATTGCACGCTCCTGCGCCGGGGGGACCTCCCCCCGACGCAGGAGCTTGCTTACTACTCGTTTCTTTTTTTTTTAATTTCTGTTGTTGTTTGGGTTGTTTTTTTGTTTTGGTGTGTGTTATTGCATTAGATTTTAAAGTAGCCTAATACTAGGCAGTTTTTAATATGGCGACTAATGCCCAAGTAGGCAGTCGCCAGATGAGCTCTTTCTAAAAAAAAAAAAAAAATCACCTATTTAGCCCGAATTCTCGACACACACGCCCCCGTATCAGTGAGAAACTCATTTTTATTTTTACTGATGGTGATAACAGATGCCCTACCATGGGCTTCACTTGCAATTATTAAGCCGTGTTAGTTTTCCGCCGAGGGCTGGTAGAGATGGCCTGGAGTAAGGTTGCATCTGCAAGTGCTCTCCTCTCTCTGGCCACCTGTACTAGGATTTGCCATTAGGTGGGCGCTATCGCGATAACGATATCGGGTTATCTGATATTTTTTCCGCGTTATCGATTAATCGGTATCGCCGATACTTTTGGTTCCAAACTAGCGATAATCGATCATTTCAGTTCAGTTTTTGGTTCCAGTTTAGCACAGGGGCGAGCCGCGTGTGCCTTCGAGGCAGAAATATGTAGGTCCGAGCTGTGAGGAGGATCCTCAAATCCTATGAGGAGAGGAAGGAGAGCCTCACCAGGTAAGAAACTAAGTAACAGTATTCAAATATTTTTTTACTATTGTATTATAAAATAACGCTATATATAGTGAATAATCAGTATTGTATTATAATTTTGGATTTATCGGTTATCGCGCCCACCTATGGAACTTTTCAGAATTTCGTATTATCACCAAAGTACAAATGTGAAGGGCCGACTACAGGTCTTTGGTTCCTTCGAAAAGGTCGCCATCCTGCTAGTATATTATAAGCACTTTGATCATTATTTCGCTGCACAATATTGGAAGGTTCCCGTTAGGGTACTCACTGATCGCACACTACCCGTAGAATTCACATTATTTATATAATTATCACTATTATTAGGATTAGGAATACACATATCGGACAAAGAAGTGGCACTACGTACTAAGGATTCACTGCTATCATTAACATTAAGACACTGTGTTCTATAGAACGGCATTAGTTCATCCGCAAACTTGTAGGGCTGGTTCTATAAAAAAGGTAGGCCTCTGGCACCAAATTGCAAGATTTAATAGGCCCAGAGAGGAAATGGACGCTCAGTGGATTTATCAAATCCGAAAAATTGCTATGTGCGTAAATTTAGGAAATAATATGCCAAGTGTCATAAATAAAGAACCAAAGAGAATTAGGAAAGAATATATATATATATATATATATATATATATATATATATATATATATATATATATATATATATATATATATATATATATATATATATATATATATATATATATTAAACTGTACAAATAGATCTGAGGCCAGCGATCGTTAGAGTCGAAAACACAAGAACATTCAAAGATATCAAAAGTGACCACTTGGACAAATACGAGGATCGCACACAAACATACGCAGGTAAGGAAACTTTATCAGCAGCTGAACAAATATAGCCTCTGATCAGAGAAATTTCCGAGACTCGCAAGAAGCGATTCCCAATAATAAGCTAAATCTATGGAAAATATATTGACCCAAAAGGTACACAGAGCTGTCGGAAACTCCGTCCAAAGGGTGGAAATAACGAACAAACTAGATGACTGGGTCCGCCCCACGGACAAGTCAGGGCCACACCCCTTGGAGACGCATATATATATATATATATATATATATATATATATATATATATATATATATATATATGCAGTAAACCCTCGATATAACGAACTATATGGGGCGGGGGGTCGTTCGTCAAAGCCGAAAGTTCGCTAAAATCGATGGAAATGACGAACCAAGTTCGTTATTCTGTATATAAAGAGAGGAAGAAGAAGAGAACACCAGAACAAACTCTCCCACGCGATGTTCACAGCCAACTGAGCTGTGAGCCAGTGAGTGGATGTGGCGCGGCGTGTAACGCTTGCCTGACTGAAGGAAATTGGGTTCGTTATATCGAGGGTTTACTGTATATATTTATATATAGAGAGAGAGAGAGATACAGACAGATTTTCATAAGAAGATCCATTATTCCTGATTCATTAATTCAATTCATTCCTTTAGTAGCGTCACGGAATCCTGTTTACTCGCCTAAGTATTGCCGCTTTAGACTCGATACTTCGCGTAGAACAGTAAGCCTACACATTGACCGCAAAGAACTCGAGACGTTTCTGCTTGCCCCTTTATTAGGCCAATTCAAGAATAAAGTAATATTTTCTTCTTTGCGTCCTTTCAAAGTCCTTACCCAAGTTACTGAGCAACCTTCGGTAAGCCCAATCTAACGCATAACCCTCGTGAGAAATTATGAGGAGTCAGAACCAATCCACTAAGGCGTAAAGTAGGCCCACTGCCTAAAATCCTCGTCACCCGTCGAGGGCTCTAGCAACAAGGACTCTTCAATACACGCCCTCATAAATTACCAACCACACATCCACAAACCGGTAACCTATGCCAGTACATAAACAGGTAACACCCCCACCGGTACCATTAATCAACTCCCCCTCCATAAACTGGTGACCCTCTTAGGCCGAACAGAGAAGTTGACAAATAAAATGGACGCATCAAACTATCAACAGGCAGGACAAGGAGGGACTAAGATCGTGGATGCCATCACCATCAAGCCACCCGTCTTTAACGAGGTTGCTGTTGCAGGTTGGTTCAAGCTTGCACAATCCCAGTTTCACATTTTAAGAGTAAGTAAGGAGGATACTAAATTCTTTCATGTTTTGGCTGAATTACCTCCCGAAACCGTATTCCGGCTGTAATCATCCCTACTCATAATTACCAGCTCTTAAGAACTTAGGTGATTGGGCTCTTCGAAAGGAGAAACCCCGAACTTTTCGAGAAGCTCATTACCTCCTCCACGCTCCCCGTCGACCTTCTATTAATTCGGAAGAACTAAAGAAAACTGCTTTACAGGTAAGAGTTCGAGAAGCACAAGTTTATCCTATCCATGCGAGCCAACATCGCGCCCATAATTAGTAACCAGAAGAACCTTACCATAGCCCAGTTAGGAAGGCTTATGGAAGGAGGGTTAATAGTACCGGTGGGTGTTACCTGTTTATGTGTTTACCGGTTTGTGAGTGCTTAATCGGTAATTATAAGTGCTTGAATTGAAGAGTCATCGTTGCTAGTGTGTTGGACGGGTGACGAGGACTTTAAGTAGTGGGCCTACTTTACGCCTCTGTCGAATTTGTTCTGACTCGTTATAATTTCTCACGAGGATTTTGCGTTGGGATGGGATGACCGAAGGTGGTTCAGTAATCGAGGTAAGTGAAAGAATTTGAAAGAACGCGGAAAATAAAATAAAACTTTATTCTTAAATCGGCCTACTAAAAAGGTGCAAGCAGAAAAACGTCTCGGCTTCTCCGCATTCTCTAGGCAGGATGCTGCTTGGCAAGCATTCAATAAGCATCGTTATGTCGCGGAAAGCCACCGACTGGACTTTACTTCCAGAGGTGGAAAACCCTTCAACGAAAGGTTTACATTGAGTGAGTTGCGTTCTGCTCTCGCTTCGCGCGCGGACACCGCACCTGGTCCGGACGATGTCCCGTACGCCATACTCCGATACTTGGGTAAGCGAGGCATGGCATTTTCTGTTAGATTTGTTAAACAGGATCTGGATAGAGGGTATCCTCCCAGACTCCTGGCGAATCTCTACTGTGCTCGCTTTTCGCAAACCGGGAAGAGATCACTCTCTCTCATCCGGTTTCTGCTCAATCTCTCTAACCTCCTGCGTGTGTAAGTTGATGGAGAAATTGGTAAATGGTAGATTAGCGTCTTTTCATGGATAGTAGAGACCACCTGTCTTCTGCACATTGCCGCTTTCGCAAGGTAAACCTACCTCGCCTGTTTTGCTCCGACTGAAAAATGCCGTGTGCGAGTCCTTCTTTCGTAGACAGCACTACTCAATGTTTTTTTTAGTTCTTGAGAAGCATTATGATACCGCATAGCCATACAGTATCATGGAGACTCTCCACACGGTGGGGTCGAGGGGACGCCTCCCAATCTCTATATCTGAATTTTTGCGAGATCGTCGAATCCTCGTACGGGGAGGGGGGAAGGCTATCCGGCCCAATAGAGCAGGAAGAGGGCGTCCCGCAGGGAGGTGTCCTCAACGTCACACACACTCTTTGCCCTGAGCATCAACAGTATCTCCTGGTTGCAGCTGGAAGATGTTCCTGCTATGCTCTACGTGGACGACATTTTGATCTCTTCTGGTGCGGCCTAGATGCAGACTCTAGTGTGTCAACTCCAACAAGCATTGAATCATATCTCTCGCTACACCGAAGCTCACAGGTTTCGGGTTTCCTTAGCAAAGACTAAGGTCGTGCACTTCTGTCGCCATCGACGGCTCCACGCCAACTCGGACTTGTTTCTAAGTGGGGTTCGCCTGGAAGTGTTGGATTCGTAGTGTTTCCTTAGACTTGATTTTGACTGACACCTCTCTTAGGACGTTCAAATAAGCAGCCTTGAGGTCTCTTATACCCACACCATTGGCATTGATGTTTCGTGACGTTCAGCACCTAGGGTACTGAATGGGATACTGTCTTGCTTTTCTACCAATCATTTGTTCGTTAGAAGCTTGACTACGGATTCGAGTTTATGCATCCGTATCCGAGAATGTAATTTTCTTTTCTCTTATCCTAGTTCCCCATTTATTTTACCAAATATTTGATCCTATTTTAGTTTACCTCCCAATTAATATCGCGTCCTTACATTGTCACTTTTTAAATTTCTTCTGAACATATTCTCCATTTGTTGAAATTATCACATTTATTTCATAACAAAATGTAAAGCCAACAAGGAACTTAAGGAATAGAGCACCCCATTAGCCCTATGAAATCTGGAAATGGGCACACAAACCAAACACTAAAATAATATGGTATTTGTTAATAATGAATTAATGCAAAGTAAACTGTATACTTGGAAATAATGCTAAACCGTTAGTCAATGATTAATGTATCAATGAAAAACAAAATGTATACTTATAAATAAGGCAAAACCGCTAGGCAATGAAATCGTTGTGCTCTCACGCTAACACACAAACATTCACACACAGATTAGAAAACAGGTGCGAGCCAAACGTTTTGGCCGCAGCAATTAAGAAGACAATTGAAATCTCTTCATACAAGTAATGAATCTGATACAGAGGAAGTCTGACCCACCAGCTTTGACATGGACTCGCGAAAGACGAAATATTATGTTGCTACGAATATCAGTCAGATTTACAAATTTGAACAACCTTGGTGCACACGCGCCTCTAATAAATACACGAACATACCCTCTGGTTAAATAGGCTTCGCCCAGCTCTCGGATTGGAGAAACGGAGCCCCCCCACCCTCCAATCATTCGTTAGGATAAAAGGGCTTGTAAAACACACATATAGACAGTCAGACAGAGAGAGAATACAAGAACATTGATGCTGTTAATACCGATAGCCAGATACAAGGATGTGAGAATACTACAAACCAGTAGCTCAGCGATTTCACTTGCCAAAAAAAAGGCTGCCATATAAATCGAAATGGAAAACATGATAGAGCTATTAACAACAACATCAAAAGAATTTGGCCTAGAAGTCAACACTAAATAATGTAACATACTAATATATGATAAAAGAGCTAACATTAACCAGGCAAGATCAAGGAAATAAGAGTAATGGATGAAATGAAATATCTAGGAATAAAAGTCACAAACTCAAGAAACTGTTTCCTCAGGCATAATAAAAAGGAAAGACTAAATCAATGCACAAAGATGAACATGATCTACTCAATAATTGCTAGATCAACAAATAAACTGATGATAAGTAAGACTTTTTGGAAAAAAATATTGCCCTCCCGAGTATATTAACTGGCTCATCTGTCATAGAGTGGATACGAAAAGAAATGGAAGAACTGCAAATAAGAGAAAATAATGTCTGGAGACAGATCCTAGGAGCACCAAAATACACCCCCAGAACAGTTCTAGAAGCAGAAATAGGAGCCTCAATAGTTCTTGCAAGGGACATAGGAACAAAGCTAACTTATGTCAAACACATTGTAGAAGGAGACAATGATCTGCTGAAAGTAGTGCTGCGAGACATTAGAGGGCGGACTCTGCACCGTAAGTGGTTCAACACAATTCAAAAATTCAAACAAGAATTAAAAATACAAGAGCTCAGCTAACTGAAAGAAATGGAAATGGAAGAATTAAAGTTTAAAGTGAACAATCTCTACACAGAAAGATGGAGAAAGGAACTCAGTCAAAAATCAACAGCATAAATATATTGTAACAACAAGAGATAAATCAAGGAAGAATCGGGACTATATACAAACGACCTCAATTCAATACTGTTGTTCAAGTGCCGTTCTAACACCTTGAAGCTGAACTGTAGAAAGACTTTCCGTAATTGTATAGATAGAGTGATGATTGGTTTAATGTCAAACTTGCCTAGATAACAGCCATTAAACCTTGTTATATGAATTTAAACATAAAAATGAATTGAAAAAGAAAACGTGAGGGAAGATAACTAATTCAGTGGGAAAGGTTTCAAAATCACTGACGCATAAATTTAACAAGATTTATTGAACAACAAATAATGGAATATGGCAAATTATTGAATTTGATAATACGGTTAATTTATATTATGTGTATTTTAATGAAATAAAGTATATATATATATATATATATATATATATATATATATATATATATATATATATATATATATATATATATATATATATATATATATATATATATATATATTATATATATATATATATATATATATATATATATACATATATATATATATATATATATATATATATATATTGAATATAGGGAAATGGCCGATGATTATAATGTTAAGAGGAATAAGCTATATAAGGTGGATATTATAGTGAATAAGATATAAAATATGGTTTAAATAAAATATAGTCACGAACTAAGCTAAACCACAACCTAATCTATATGTATGTATATGGGGGAATTATATAAAATATAGTATAGTACTGCTACGATGTTTTTGAAGTTATAAAAATCCGGGGAACTGGAATTCAAAGGAAGGAATTACACTTTGATTATTTTTAGACCTTTGTATACACTGATGTTTAATTAGGGAGCTAATTTTTACTGACCTTGTCTGGCACTGATGAAATAAAGCTGTTCGTTAAAATGCGCTCGGGACTCGGGAAACGGGAAAGTCTATTCTGATTGATTAACTTCGAATTGGGTTGTACAAAGGTCTTGATTGGTTGGTGGTCGGGATGAGTCGTACTTTGATTTAAGGTAACCGTATTTGTATCAAAGGTCGTACAAAAATGTATTTTGGGTGAGATGCATTATTTTCTCAGACGGGAAATTGCCAACTGCCTCCTTACGAACTTTGTAGGAGCTTGCAAAGATGTCAGCTGCTACAATAGAGACACCAGTTGCCCTTTGTGTGGGGAACCAACAGAGACCATGAAGCACTTTTTAATGTAATATGTAGCCTACAGAATAAGAGAAAAGCACATGGAGTGGAGCACAGTGAACTAAGTGACTTATTGTTGTTCAAGGAAAGAAGTGAAAGTAGAGTGGAACAAGTTAAATAATATATAAATAGTATATGGACTTTTAGGCAAAGTAAAATACAGAACTAAAATATAAACTTCAAAACAGGAAGAAACATCTCGACAACTCAGCGTGGGTGCAAAGGCAAAGCTGGGACATTAGACCTTTGTGCAAGCATTCATAAGATTCATAGCAAAATCATTAAGACTAAGAATATACCTTGTCACACGGACATGATTAAAAGATCCAGACAAGATGCTATAGCGTACGAGAAGTGCAGGCGAGCGGCTTAAAAGCTTCGTTTGAATGAGTCTTTTCTGAGACTCAGGATGGCAGAGTGGATTCGCCGCTGGCTAACAGTGGTTCAGCAACGCGGGGAGCTGTTCGCAACTCGCCTACGTTATTATTTTTTCGTTGCCCCTTTTCCTACTCCCCTCTATCTACAACACTATGTAACGGATGCCAATTGTTATTAAAATCTTTAAATAAAACACTAAGTGCGCCAACTTGCCACCCATGGTACAAATAAAGGGAAAGCTTAGGAGAAATAAACTTAATAGAATTCAAAGCTCTATCCAGCAATATCAAATAGGAGTTAGCCACAGGCATCCAAACAGGAGCACATTACTCAAAATGACGTATGATTAAAGCATAAAAAGGTTTTATTACTGTGGAGTCACGACCAAATGTTTTCAAGCATTTTCGAAGTAAGCCCGTCTTCTGGTCAATTAAGGAAGATAAGAAATGGATGTGCTTTTCAAAAGTCCGCTTAGAGTAAAAAAAAAAAAATACCCCCGACAAATGCAAACTAGAAACTTCCTCACCCTGTTCACCAGAAATATGAAAACAAGGATGAGGTGGATTAAATATACGGGATCTGCTAGTAGTAATAAAATACCTTTTATTAGCATTAAGTTTCACGCCCCAAAGTTGACACCAATAAGTGATCCTAGCCAAATCTCGGTTCAAGGACGCAGCAACTTCAATTCTGTTACTCGAAGAGTTACCAGATGAGTAAAGTGTAGTATCATCGGTATAACACAAGGTTATTTTCAAGATGAGTACCAATATCGGAAGTAAAAATAATAAATAAACTAAGAATCAAGGACACTGCCCTGTGGAACACCAGAAACAACAGGCACTGAAGCAGAAGAGATTCCATCAACAATTACACACTGAAATCTATTATTTAAGAAGTCCGTAAAGATTTTAAGAAGATTTCCGCCAATACCAAGAAGTTTCAACTTATATATCAGAGCCTTATGGTTTACCACATCAAAAGCATAACTCAGATCAATAGTAACGACTCGAGATGAAAACTTACGGTCCAGAAAAAACTGCAGATCATGAGACAGAGTCAACAGTGCATCACAAGTTCCCAAATCTTTACGGAATCCAAATTGAGAATTGGGTAATAAATTAAAGTTTTCACTATTTGGGTAGCAGCTTAGCCAAAACACGCTCAAAGATCTTTGGCATAATAGGTGTAATAAATAAAGGGGGGGGGAGGTACTCAGAAGGAGAAGTTGAAGCTGAAGCTACTTTAAGAATGGGAGTGATATTGGCCTTACGCCAACAAGATGGAAAACTACCAGACATCAGAAGCAATCTAAATATTATAGCCAATTTAAGTGCTATAATTGTGACATACTTCTTAAAGAATAGAGGGGAAAAAAACATCTGGGTCTATCCCACCATATGTGTCAAGATCCCGAAGGAATTTCCTCAATTTATTGGATCTAAAAGCAACAGAGACAACCCTTGGCAATAGAAAACGAGTCAAGTGTAGGGATAATTCTTGGTTACACTGTTTGTGAATAAAAATATCGGAGAGCAAATTAGCTTTTCTTATCGGATCAAAAGACACTGAATCATTAGACTCACGAGGAGGAAGCATACTAGAATCCGTATCAAACAAGGAAGCCTTGAAAGAGGACCACCATTGATATGGTTGAGTGGCACCAGCAAGAACCTCCTGCAAGTGAGAATTATAAGCAGTTTCAGCTGCATTATTAATTCTCTGAGCCTCAAATTTTAGAGTAACATAGCTGTTCCATAGAAATTGAACCTGTTTCGTTTCCAAAGATGATAAGCTGCCTGCTTGTCCCCAAAGGCTCGCTCACAATTATCATTAAACCAGACTTTTTTCCTTAAAAGTGATATAATTATCTTACATGGGACTCTTATATGTAGAATGTCTAATAAATATGAATTAATAGCTGAAACAGGGTCACTGGATCGGAAAATAGCATCATACTGAAGTCTCTCAATTTCATGTGAAACATTGCCCCAATTAACACGGGACTTAAGATAAACCCGACGGGAGATGGTGATATCAGGCACAGTAATGTCTACACAAATTTTATAACTGATGGCATTATGGTCAGAAGTAGCAATGGGAGCAAGGACAGAAGCTTAAACGACTCCTGGAAAATCAGTTAAAATAAGATCCAGGCAGTTACCAGAATTGTGTGTAGGTCCACGAATTAGTTGTTCACAACCAGACAAGTTCAAGAAATCCAAAACAGCAAGACCATTTCTATTTCTTGGAGATACAGAATCCAGAAATTCTTGGTGATGTGCATTCAGGTCTCCAGCAAAGATAAAGGAGGTGTTAACATCTACTGATTGTATTGACGACATGACAGTTAAAAGGCAGTCATATAAATCATTATTCGCAGTAGTATAGGTTGTTAGGTGATCATTGCATCAATAGACTAGATAGCTCAGGTCACAATAAACCGCCAAACCTATATTTTTGTTATACAAGGGGAATGAAGTTAATTGCTAACGGGAAGTTTGAATTTGCAGACGAAATTTCCTTAGGCCTAAATCGGCAACGTCGTGGGAATACGTGTATTAAAACAAAGAGATACGAAATATATATATTATGGAGTGAGCAGTTATGATTAAAAAGTGAAATTATACAGTTTATGATTGGATTGAATTTTACGCGGGTGAATTAACTTTGCATGAGTTAATGAGAATTAAAGTACACATATGATGATTGATAATTAGATGGACAAATATTAATTAGATTATAGTTGAATGTTAAATGAGTAAATATTATAAATGTATGATAAATATTTATATGGATCGATAAATAGATTATATAGTTAAATGGATTGGGTCAATATTAAAGAGATGGGGTAAATATTAAATAGATTGATGTGTATAAATATTGGTATAAATAAATTGTATGGATTAAATTGGATACATAAACAAATAGATTAAATAAATAGATTGTAATTTGGATACATAAATAGATTACAACGGAGTTGGGAGGGTCTGTAAATGAGAGAAGAACCACGCATTAATTTGTGATTCTTTTGGGACATATTTAACTAAAATTTACTATTCAAGTATTACAGACCTAATTGCGATGAGCCTAGCAACAAAGTGAATGAATCTAATGTTTGATTTTAAAACGCATTGGAGATCGAGCGTACCAATCACATGATTTAAGTTATGGTTATCAACCCTTCTTGAAATAATATATATATATATATATATATATATATATATATATATATATATATATATATATATATATATATATATATATATATATATATATATATATATATATATATATATATATATATATAGTTATGATTAAATATTTCTACTTGTAGGGGTATGGACTGCTACAGTAGGATTCATATAAAGACTAAATATATAATGATTATTATATTTACTGGAGACTTTAACAAGATACTGGCAAACAAACTTGGTCAAGTGTTGTGCACTATAGCTTGATCTGATATACATAATAGGAATCAACAAGAGCCACAAGCTTATTTCAAGAGCGAAATTTAAAGTTAATCTCATTATCGAGTAGCTAATCCAACAAGGAAACAAAAAATCACTCGAATATAGATTTCCTGTATAGTTTGAAATTTAGAAAATTTGTAAAACACGACCGTTGCGGCAGATTTCAAGAAATTCCAAATCAAGTCGGACTTTCTTTAATTCCCTCCGAAAATTCTCGTAGTGACGCTAAAGTTGTAGACCTTCATGTTAATAGTCTGCTAATATGTATTTGCCATGATTTCTTCGACAAAGCTTGAGTTTAATATTAAGTAAGACGGACAAAACGAAGAAGACCTGGTCCATCTTTATTTTCTACGTTTCGGATTATTTCTAAACCCATCTTCAGGAGCTAAAAAAACAAATTCGAAATCTAAAATTAATATACTATGGTACAAATACAATACAATTAAAAATTGACACAAACCGCGGTAAAATATTAAAATGAACATTATGTTAATGAAAAATGGAACGAACAATATATATATATATATATATATATATATATATATATATATATATATATATATATATATATAGTAAACCCTCGATATAACGAACCAAATTTCCTGGTTGAATTCCATCGGGTTTAACGAACTGAAAGTCGTTAAATCCGATGGTTGGTTCGGTCGTCGCATAGTGTTCAGTCAGGCAAGCGTTATACGCGCGCCGCGGCACATCCACTCATTGTGAGTGTTGTTCCGACCATCCTGGGTGAGTGTTTGTGTGTCACATGTCTCCTACAGTGCAAGGTTCGTATCAATACTATGTTGTGTAGTCTACTTAACTTTATTAGTAATTACATATTCATGCAATACAGTCTTTATTTACATATACAGATTAACGAACGAAACATCGGATATAACCCACTTGGTTCGTTCTTTCCCTCGCTTTTAACGACCATCGGGTTTAATGAACTTCCGGCTTTACGAACAACCCCCCGACCCATATAGTTCGTTATATCGAAGGTTTACTGTATATATATATATATATATATATATATATATATATATATATATATATATATATATTATGAATATCAAAGAAAGCCATTCAAGAGTGTAGCGTTATTAATGCAACAAATTGTTCATCCCGACTCGATATATATTAGGTCTTCATGTATATTACTTCGTAACTCGAGGGAGAGTTTAGTTGCAACCAAATTGCAAAGTGGATTAGACCCAACGAGGAAGCTCACAAATGTGCATCCTGTTGAACCAATGATATCCTGAAATTGGGCACACAGATTAATTACTGAAATAATATCCATGCCATAAGTAATGAACCAATGTAAAATAGAGAGAAATGTTTATATCAAACTATACATTTATTAAGAGAGACATCAGATAAGCAAGCGAATAGCTAGAGTTTTCCACGCGGTCACACAAACATACACAATCAAGGAAACAGCTGCTAGACGAAAATATCTCACGGCTAGATAACAGAGGGTGGTATGTGCTTGGTAAATATGTGGATTATCGGCGCGAACGATGGGACGTACTATTTCGTCCGTGTTCCAAAATGTTTCACGTTTTTGGAGTACCTTTAAGTTGACGGCTCGTGTGGGGCTAAACACAATGGGGAGACTACACTACAATGATCCTGAGTTTTATTAAATTGGGGGGTCTGGGGGGCACAGCCCCCCAGTATATCCTAATTCTTTATAGAATAATAATTCGAAAAGGACTCAAACGCGCATGAATATTCCGACACGAGTGAACGATAATATTTACACACAATTTTTTTGGGGGGCCGGGCAGTGAATCTACAAATTTACCATGTGCTTTAACATAACATAACATAATTTCACGGATGACAAAAGCCACAGGTCCCTATCAAAGGGCATCCGCATCCATCAAAACCCACCCACAAAAAGCACCATCTCCAAAAAGCAACCTGTGATAAGCAAGGTACCTTCCATACTGGCCACAACCCCAGCACAAACCCTCCCCGCGCACTCCTGAACGCGGTCTTTCATACTGACTGCAACCCCAGCACCGATTACTGCCCATCAAGTGGCATCAGCTCTCGATGTGGTTCGAACCCAGGTCTTAAGGCCTCGGTCGCTTTTCGCTTCTTCCCAGCAACACCTAGAAGCAACTTCCAGCGAGCTTGAGCACTAATACTACATCTTTGCTGTCGACTGTAGGACAGAGCCGAGATAGCGGGTGTTCCATCACCGCCGAGATAATAGTACCCCAACGAATACATTTCCCACCCTGGATACGACCAGTGCCAATAATGTGGAATATTCTTGGAGTCTAGTAGATTCGGGGTTTTGTACCCCTGTTGAAACAAATGAAGATCAAATAATGGAAGCGTTTGACGTGGGTGGAGTGTCGACTGGAAATTACACGCCTGCCACTGGTTCATCCAGCAACAAGGAAGTCACTACCGGAAGCAGCGTTAGTAGCAGCAGTCATTTGCAGTGGATGAAAGAATTCGCTGTCAATCCTCTGAACTCCTCCATTACAAATATACACAATACTTTTCTACCAGCTTCTAACGTACATTACATCCACCAACCTATCTGGAACTTAGCGTATTGAAAGAGAGACGCAATGTGTAATATCTAGATGTCAATGACATTTAAGAAAGCTTGAACAACAGAAATATGCCATGAATAATGATCTAATAACTGTTCTAATTCCAATGTTGCAGATGTACGTGTTTATGTGTACGCCATTATGTGATGCACTACCATGAAACGTTATTCAAATATGTAAATAAAGCTTTCTGCGATATTTAATATGATTTATTTAATAGTTTACTAATGGAATAGTCAAGATATTTAATTGAAACCAGGGCATTGAGGTGTGTCAAACTTTGCATAGCGATCTTCTTCTCCCTCAGCGATGATAGCAATTGAAGTAATTTCGATTGAAGAAGCTCCTCTGTGATTATTTCAATGTTGCTTAAGCTCTTCAGCGACTTCTATTAAGTTAAAAAGCAGATCTATGTTTCTGGTAGTAGCATAGGTAATAACACCCGAAGTTCTGATTCCTCTGTCTCTTTTAAACTTACGTCCCATTTTTGTATATACTCCATCATCAACCGTGTTAGCTACGTGCATGGTATATATATATATATATATATATATATATATATATATATATATATATATATATATATATATATATATATATATGTATATATATATATATATATATATATATATATATATATATATATATATATATATATATATATATATATATATATATATATATATATATATATATGTATATATATATATATATATATATATATATATATATATATATATATATATATATATATATATATATATATATATATATATATATATATATATATATATATATATATATATATATATATATATATATATATAATTATTTTTTTTATTTTTTTTTTTTTCATAATTCGTATATATGTATATATTAGCTTATAACCCAGCCTAGAAGCGGATTCTCCATGAGAAAGTCCGAGAGTCAGAGCAAACTCCACTGAAAGACAATTAGGCCTACTACCTACGCCCTTCAAACTGTTCACCCATTTTACTCCACCAAACTGCTGACCCCTATCAACCTAAAAACTCCAAAACACTTATAAATCTCGCTACCCTTTCCCGATATATCTTCTATCTTCAGAATCTATTCACAGTGGCTCAGTTGTAAGAAATTTCTGCCCCAATAACTGGATAGTTATTGTAAAAAACATCCCACTGTGTACAATGCCCAATGCTTTAGCCTCTATATAACCATTAGCTCTATTGTAAAAATCTAAAACTTTAGTAACTAATCATATATAATGGGGCTATTATTATAAAACCCCTCCACTATGTTTAATATTTTATATAAACACATCCCTTTGAAAAGAGTATAAAAATACGGTAAATATGTAGATTAGCGGCCCGACCCGAAAAAAATTTGTGTGTAAATATTATCGTTCACTCAGGTCGGAATATTCATGCGCGTTTGAGTCCTTTTCAAATTATTATTCTATAAACAATTAGGATTATATACTGGGGGGCTGTGCCCCCCAGACCCCCCCCAATTTAATGAAACTCAGGATCATAACATAACATAACATAATTACACGGATGACAAAAGCCACAAGGGCCTATCAAAGGTCATCCGCCTCCGTCAAAACCCACCCACAAAAAGCACCATCACCAGGGGAAGACAAAATCAAAGTCCCCCACAATATAATATAACGGATGACAAAAGCCACAAGGGCTCATCATAGGTCATCCGAGTCAAGCGGCCTCTTTTTCAAGGCACCCAAACTCCCAGGAAAACTACATCCAGAGGATTGCATCCAGAAACAAGGGTATCACCAATCAAGGCTTGTCAAGAACTAAATCATGCAGCTATAGATATATACAAACAATATTAATATATACAAAACTTAGGAACCATCACAACCTTCCCTTCCCATAAACTCATCCAACCTACTCTTAAATACATTTAGATTTGGACTACCTACTACCCTCTGCGGCAATTTGTTCCAGAAGTCTACCACTCTATTGGTGAAAAAATATTTTCTTAAATCCAACCTACACCCTTGCTTTTTAATTTTCAAGTGGTGACCTCTAGTCCGATTTCCATCATCTAACTCAAAAAACTTGCTAACATCCAATTTATCTATCCCGGAAAAAATTTTAAACAGCTCAATCATATCCCCTCTCACACACCTCCTTTCGAACGAGAACATATTTAATACCCTCAGTCTATCTTCATATTCAAGGTGCCTCAGGGAAGGAATAATCTTTGTTGCCCTCCGTTGCACTGACTCAAGAAGGTTAATATCATGTCTAAAATGTGGGGACCATGCCTGTATACAGTACTCTAGATGTGGCCTAACATAAGAGTTATAGAGTTTAAGAATAACCTCCTTACTTTTGTAACTGACATTTCTCTTAATAAAACCCAGCACTCTATTTGCCCTATTTCTTGCTTCAATACACTGCTTAGAAAACCTTAATGACTTATCTATTACTACTCCTAGATCTTTCTCATCCTCTACTGAGCTCAGCCAATGCCCATCCATTTCATAGTTAAATTCTCTATTATCTTTTCCCATGTTAATAACTTTGCACTTATCAAGGTTGAAAGTCATTTGCCACTTATGTGCCCAGGATAACAATTTATTTAAGTCCCCCTGCACTTTAAAATTATCATCAATATCTTTAACTACAGCTGCTAATTTGGTATCATCCGCAAAAATTGACACTTTATTATTAACTGCCTCCCCAAGATCGTTTATATAGATGACAAATAATAATGGACCGAGAACTGATCCCTGAGGAACCCCACTGATAACATCCATCCACTCTGACTTTACACCATTTAGCACTACCCTTTGCTTCCTGTCTTTCAGCCACTCAGCTATCCAATTTGAAACACCCCCACATATCCCAATCATTTTTAATTTATGAACTAGTCTCCTGTGTGGTACCTTATCAAATGCTTTACTAAAATCTAAGTAAATTATATCTACATTCTCTCCCTTATCTACTTGATCTGTTACAAACTCCAGAAAGTCTAGTAAGTTAGTCAAACATGATCTACCTGATCTAAACCCATGCTGAGCATCGCTGATCAACCCCTCCCTCTCTAGATGTTGGCAAATCCCTTTTTTAACTATTTTCTCAAGAATTTTACAGACTACAGAAGTTAGGCTAACCGGTCTAAAGTTATTTGGATCCTCTTTACTACCCTTCTTGAAAATGGGGACTACATTCGCTCTCTTCCAATCATCGGGTATTTCTCCATATTCCAATGACCTAGTATATAACTTGTCCAGAGCTATTGAGATACTTTCTACCCCTTCTTTAAGTATCCTAGAATGAATATTATCAGGGCCGGAGGCCTTGGTAGTATCTAAATCACCTATTAGTCCTTTTATCATCCTCCGATCCACACAAATGTTAGTAAACACCTCTTTTCCTGACCTATGAGTACTATACATAGGACTATTTAGTTTCTCTTTTGTAAATACTGATGCAAAATGACCATTTAGTACCTCAACTATTTCCTCATCAGTTTCTCTCACAAACCCTTTATATTTGATAGGTCCTATTTTAACTCTGCCACACTTGTTATTAATTTTATAGTAACTAAAGAACTTTCTAGGATCTTTGTTGCTATCCTGAGCTAATTTAATTTCTGACACCCTTTTGTTCTTCTTTATAATCTTATTTAACTCATTCCTAGCCATTCTATAATCACTTAAATTTTGAATATTATTTTGTACCTGTAATTTTTTATATGCCCTTTTCTTCTCTGAAATTTTTCTAGCTATCTCCTGATTCCACCATAATGGTTTCCTACTTTTGTTCCTAATGGCCTTCATTGGGATACATTGTTCTTGGACTACATTTATTATATGCTTGAAAGTATCCCACATCCCATAAGCATTTTTACCTCTGAATTCTATATCCCAGTCTACCAAATTTAGCAAGCTTCGAAGTCTTACATAATCTCCCTTATGAAAATTTGGAACTTTTTCAGCATTCTCAGTTATTTTACCCTTCTCAATTCCCAAGTTAAAACGAACTATCTGATGGTCACTATTTCCCAATGCTTCCCCAACAGTCAATTTTTGAACTAAATGATCACTGTTAGAAAGTACTAAATCTAATATATTGTCCCCCCTCGTTGAATCGTTAACAAATTGATTCAAAAAATTATCCTCAAAGCATTCTATGAACCTGCCACTTGTTCTATCCCTACCTATCATATTTTCCCAGTCCACAGAGTTTAAGTTGAAGTCCCCAATAATAACTGCATCTGTTTCACATCCCTTACTTATTTCCCTTATCATTAGTTCATCTATATCATCAGTCTGCCCAGGTGGCCTGTAAAAAGCTCCCAAATGCACCATTCTATTTTTACTGAACCTAATATCTATCCAAAGTGACTCAACTCCATCCTGCTTTATTGAAGTATTTAAACTTGAAACAATGTTGTTTTTTATATAGATAATTATTCCTCCACCAATCCTACCTGTCCTTTGACTAATGTACATATTATAGCCCTGAAAATCAAATTCACTTATAGTGTCACTAAATTCTATTTCATTAACCCATGATTCAGTAACGCATAATATATCTATATCCTCATTGCTAATATAACTAAATAGCTCATCCTTCTTGTTTCTAAGACTACGAGCATTTGTATAGAAACAATTTAACCCCCCTATCCCTGAAGCACCTCTTGAAACTTGAATGACCTCACCTCTATCGCCTTGGAACCTATTTCTGTTATCTGCCAAGTCCATTCTACTTTCAGTACTATAATGTCCTCTCATAATTCCCTGACCACTATTAGTATCTAGTTTCCCGCCCGCAAAGACCTAATAACACGATCATACTCCTCCCACAACACATCTACCCCCCTCCTACTCAAATGCAGTCCATCCATCGCATACATTTCTTTCATTCCAACAAACCTATCCCACACATCCACAAACATGACACCTTCCATCTCACACATCCTCCTCACATAATCATTCAGCCCAATTGCACGAGACATCCATTCTACCCCAACATCCATTCTTGGAAGCACACCTGTCACAACACCTTTCATTCTACTTTCTTTCACCTTTTCAATCAACCTCTTGTACCTCTCACGTAACTCACATGCACCCACTTTCTTCACATCATTCACTCCTACATGTGTAATCACAACCGCATCCCTTGCACAGCCAGACACCAGTTCCTCATACCTATCAGACAGATCTCTCACTCCAGCACCCGGCAAACACACCCTCAAACCATTCAATCTACTTGCATTCAACTTCCTATCTAAATATCTAACTCGCGAATCACCCATCACAAGCACTTCAGTCAGACTCCTATTCCTAACCCCCACAGACCTAACTCCATCCCCACTCCTATTCTCATTCAAACTACCAGTCACTCGAACTCCACCCCCACCCCCATCAGTCATATCACTTCCAGTTACTTCCTCTCTTAGGGCACTGAATCTATTAGTCAAGCTAATAGGATCTGTGTCCCTCTGACTCACACACCTATTCTCCCCCTGGCTAACCACCTCAACAGAGGCAACCCTATTCTCACAAAGAACAGGAGAAGCCTCCCTAGCTTCATGTTTCCTAACCACTCTCCACTGTCCCCCATCCTCACTAGGCCTATTTCTAACTAATCTAAGGGGGCTAACTTCACTATCACTAGAACTATCACATCCTACCTCCTCCACTGGCCCTCTACCTTCACCTGAAACATCTAACTGGCCTACCTCACCACCTAACCTATTCCCAGCTCTAGGCCTAACACTAAGTTCCCTCCTGAGCTCAGCAACTAACCCCTCCAGCCTACATATCCTGTCTAAATCCTGCCTTCTCATCCCCTCTAAATCTACAATGCATTCACGCAGCCCACATACAACACATGTATACCCCTCACCTAATACACCACAACCAATGCATACATTCCGACACTCATGCTCACTTTCATCCCCAAACTCCATCACTTATTCAAACAAAGAAAGAATTTAAGTAGCAATAAGAAATAAAAAAAGAAGAGCAACTTAGCTTTCCTGATTGTGGTGAGAAAACAAAACAAAAAAACAAACAAACTATAGAAAGATCTGAAAAATAGATCAACAGACTGAGAGCTCTATAAAACACGTGCTACCTGTTCGAAGCCATCAACTTAAATGTACTTCAAAAATGTGAAACATTTTGGAACACGGACGAAATAGTACGTCCCATCGTTCGCGCCGATAATCTACATATTTACCAAAAATACCTGTAAAATTTACTGTGAGAGAGAAGAGAGTCTTATACATTAATCCACCATCTTGAAGTTGTCTCATTCCATCCTTCTGTCCTGTGTACTTCAACATAACCGATTCACACCTTCAAGCAACTGGTCCCCTCTTTCTCCATCGAGCATTGTGCCTTATACAGTCATAACAGATGAATTTACCATCTATAAACTGGCGTAACCTTCCTCACCAGTTGTATCAAACAACCTTCCGAGCATTGTACCTTCTCCAGTCCTAACAGACGATGTTACCAGCCATAAACCGGCGTAACCTTCCATACCAGTCGTAATGTTAATATATGTAATCTTGTTGCCAGGCGATAGCTGTATTTCAATCATTTATTTTGTCATTAATATAGTATTTCCTAAATTGATAAGTATTTAATATACAAAATTATATTTTATCTATTACAGCATATATTAAAATGTTATTTATATTTTATCTTGTTTTAAATAAATAGTTTTATTTTTTTATATCATCTTGTCTCAGTTCACCTGACCCATATTCTAGGTGTGTGCATACGTGCCTGCATGCATTTTCTCATAACATAACATAACATAATTTCACGGATGACAAAAGCCACAAGGGCTTATCAAAGGTCATCCGCATCCGTCAAAACCCACCCACAAAAAGCACATTACCAGGGGAAGACAAAATCGAAGTCCCCCACAATATAATATAACAGATGACAAATGCCACAAGGGCCCATCATAGGTCATCCAAGTCAAACAGCCTCTTTTTTAAGGCACCCAAACTCCCAGGAAAACTACATCCAGAGGATTGCGTCCAGAAACAAGGGTATCACCAATCAAGGCTTGTCAAGAACTAAATCATGCAGCTATAGATATATACAAACAATATTAATATATACAAAACTTAGGAACCATAGAGGTGGTGTATTGCTTGGTATAGCTTCTTGTGTACCATATGTTCCACTAGCTGTTAATTCAGATTAGAAGCAATAGCGGCACAAATTACTCTACCATCTATAACCCTTACAATATGCTCCATTTACATCCCACCTAATATACCATTAACATCACAAGCACTTAGTCATCTCTATAGGTAACTTTCCTTACCAGTATTAATGACTGGTGACTTTAATGGACACTATTATATGTGGGGATCATCACAATGTTGTCCTAGAGGAAACTCAATCTCTGATTTCATAGAAGAATCAGACCTTTATGTTTTAAACACAGAGGAACCAACCTATTATAATGAACTTAGGGGCTATCTCTCTCACCTTGACATATCTTTATGCTCCCATGCCCTGAAAACCATTCTTTATTGGAAAGTATTGCCAGATCTGTTCGACAGTGACCATTTTCCTGTATTCCTTGAAACAGCCCTAAAAGTAAGATCATATACAAGACCAAAATGGCACTTTAAAGGCAGTCTAACTCAATTTCATAACAATTTAAAAATTCCTATGATAAATAGTGTGAATAATGTAAATCATGCATGCTCCTTAATCACTACAGCTATCATTGAATGTGCAAATAAACATGTCCCAAAATCATCACCGCATATATCTTTTAAATGTAATAACCCTTGGTGGAACAGCATATGTGAATATGCAGTAAAAGTAAAGAAAAAAGCTTTTCAGAACTGTAAAAAACATACCAAGGCTAAAGCACTAGCTAGAAGAGTTATTAGAATTTCTAAACGACTGGCCTGGAAAAGATTTGTACAATACATTGATCACTGCACACCTGTGATAAAAGTTTCGAACAAGATAAGCAGATTATCAAAAGGATGCAAGACTTTTTCTCCAATCACTCTTAAACATGAAAATAAGATAATCTTGAATGGCTAGGAATGAGTTAAATAAGATTATAAAGAAGAACAAAAGGGTGTCAGAAATTAAATTAGCTCAGGATAGCAACAAAGATCCTAGAAAGTTCTTTAGTTACTATAAAATTAATAACAAGTCTGGCAGAGTTAAAATAGGACCTATCAAATATGAAGGGGTTGTGAGAGAAACTGATGAGGAAATAGTTGAGGTACTAAATGGTCATTTTGCATCAGTATTTACAAAGGAGAAACTAAATAGTCTTATGTATAGTACTCATGGGTCAGGGAAAGAGGTGTTTACTACCATTAGTGTGGATCGGAGGATGATAAAAGGACTAATAGGTGAGTTAGATACTACCAAGGCCTCCGGCCCTGATAATATTCATTCTAGGATACTTAAAGAAGGGGTAGAAAGTATCTCAATAGCTCTGGAGAAGTTATATACTAGGTCACTGGAATATGGAGAAATACCCGATGATTGGAAGAGAGCGAATGTAGTCCCCATTTTCAAGAAGGGTAGTAAAGAGGATCCAAATAACTTTAGACCGGTTAGCCTAACTACTGTAGTCTGTAAAATTCTTGAGAAAATAGTTAAAAAAGGGATTTGCCAACATCTAGAGAGGGAGGGGTTAATCAGCCATGCTCAGCATGGGTTTAGATCAGGTAGATCATGTTTGACTAATTTACTAGACTTTCTGGAGTTCATAACAAATCAAGTAGATAAGGGAGAGAATGTAGATGTAATTTACTTGGATTTTAGTAAAGCATTTGATAAGGTACCACATAGGAGACTAGTTCATAAATTAAAAATGATTGGGATATGTGGGGGTGTTTCAAATTGGATAGCTGAGTGGCTGAAAGATAGGAAGCAAAGGGTAGTGCTAAATGGTGTAAAGTCAGAGTGGAGGGATGTTATCAGTGGGGTTCCTCAGGGATTAGTTCTCGGTCTGTTATTTGTCATTTATATAAACAATCTTGGGGAGGCAGTTAATAATAAAGTGTCAATTTTTGCGGATGATACCAAATTAACAGCTGTAGTTAAAGATATTGATGATAATTTTAAAGTGCAGGGGGATTTAAATAAATTGTTATCCTGGGCACATAAGTGGCAAAGGACTTTCAACCTTGATAAGTGCAAAGTTATTAACATGGGAAAAGATAATAGAGAATTTAACTATGAAATGGATGGGCATTGGCTGAGCTCAGTAGAGGATGAGAAAGATCTAGGAGTAGTAATAGATAAGTCATTAAGGTTTTCTAAGCAGTGTATTGTAGCAAGAAATAGGGCAAATAGAGTGCTGGGTTTCCTTAAAAGAAATGTCAGTTACAAAAGTAAGGAGGTTATTCTTAAACTCTATTACTCTTATGTTAGGCCACATCTAGAGTACTGTATACAGGCATGGTCCCCACATTTTAGACACGATATTAACCCTCTCAAGTCAGTGCAACGGAGGGCAACAAAGATTATTCCTTCCCTTAGGCACCTTGAATATATAGATAGACTCAGGGTATTAAATATGTTCTCGTTCGAAAGGAGGTGTGTGAGAGGGGATATGATTGAGCTGTTTAAAATTTTTTCTGGGATAGATAAATTGGATGTTAGCAAGTTTTTTGAGTTAGATGATGGAAATCGGACTAGAGGTTGGATTTAAGAAAATATCTTTTCACCAATAGAGTGGTAGACTTTTGCACAAATTGCTGTGTAGGGTAGTAGGTAGTCCAAATTTAAATGTATTTAAGAGTAGGTTGGATGAGTTTATGGGGAGGGAAGGTTGTGATGGTTCCTAAGTTTTGTATATATTAATATTGTATGTATATATCTATAGCTGCATGATTTAGTTCTTGACAAGCCTTGATTGGTGATACCCTTGTTTCTGGACGCAATCCTCTGGATGTAGTTTTCTTGGGAGTTTGGGTGCCTTAAAAAAGAGGCTGTTTGACTTGGATGACCTATGATGGGCCCTTGTGGCTTTTGTCATCTGTTATATTATATTGTGGGGGACTTTGATTTTGTCTTCCCCTGGCAATGATGCTTTTTGTGGGTGGGTTTTGACGGATGCGGATGACCTTTGATAGGCCCTTGTGGCTTTTGTCATCCGTGAAATTATGTTATGTTATGTTATGCACAAATCTTAGCAGGCCACTTTGCTAGAATCAGCCGTATTCATTTTTATACAGAACCTTTTGTATATAATATGGCAGAAACCGAACTCTCTGACATTAATTTTGGTGCTGCCAATAAAACATAATCAACCAATCTCCATTAATGAACTAGAAAATGCCATTCCCCGTAATAAAGTAACTTCGCCAGGACCAGATGACATAGCATATCCCTTCTTATCCAATCTTTCTAAAGCTAATAAAGATAATCTACTAAATTTTACAACTACATATTCCTAAATAATGTATACCCTGATAAATGGAGAACAAGCATGTGGTAAACCTAGTCAAGACCCAACATCTTATCGCCCTATTGCTTTAACAAGCTGCCTTTGTAAAATAATGGAAAAAATTGTGCATACCAGACTTTGGAAATTCCTAAATGATAACAAACTAATTTCTTCTTATCAAAGTGGCTTTAGAAAACAATTTTCAACCATGGACAGCCTAGTATGACTGGAGTGTGATGTGAAGGAAGCCTTCCTAAGTAACAGATATGCGATGGCTATATTCCTAGACATTCAAAAAGCTTATGATACCATCTGGCAACATGGACTGTGTATGAAATTATATAAGCTAGGGCTGAGAGGTCATCTCTCTAAGTTCATTCAAAACTTTATCTCCTCACGCATAATTCAAGTATCAGTTTGTAATCAACTTTCTGAAAAATTTACCCTTGAAATTGGTATTCCATGAGGGAGTGTCATGAGCCCCCTCTTATTTTCTATTATGATAAATGATATATTCCAAGAGATAGAAGTAAAACATGCCCTTTATGCTGATGATATTGCAGTGTGGCTTGTTGGAGATAATCTTGACCAACTACATCATAGTATGCAGTGTGTATTGAATAGTATAACAGAATGGTCACAAATGTGGGGTATCATCTTCATCCCCACAAAAAAAAAATGTCTAATATTTACTAAGGGACAGAGACAGCATCACTTACCTCATTTAATGATAGATAATTATCCCCTAGAATATGTATCCACCTATCAATACCTAGGAATGATAATGGATCAAGGCTTGACCTGGTCTACCCATGTTTCCTCCCTCGTAGAAAGATGCAAGCCAAGTATCCTTGCTTTAAAATACCTTGCAAATACAAGTTGGGGATCCAATAGAATTCATCTATTGCAAATTTATAAATCATTAATCAGAAGCAAAATAGTTGATGGATCCTTCCTATACAATACAGCTAGTGAATCCAATGTAATAAAACTAGATAGAATACAATATAGATGCATTAGATTAGACCTTATCTCTACTAGAAATGATTTTTTGGAAGCAGAATTCAACCTGATTCCACTCAAATTTTGCAGACTGCTATTAGGCCTAAGATATTGTACCAAAGTAATGAGCCTAGCCAATCATCCTACCCACTTATGCATTCTACAGTTCTATTGGTACAACTTTTACAAGTTCTGGCCCCATCCTAAGCCTTTTTGTGGATGGGTTAAAGAGTCAATCACAATCTTCGCTTTAGATTAGAGGATATAACCATATTATTATCAAATGTATATTCTATTTTAAGTGAAAAAGTTCACTTCAATTTTTCTCTAACAACATATGGTAAATACCAAACTCCTTCAGCAACCTATCAAAACTTTTTCTTGGATATTTTAAATTCTCTTAAATCACAAGGATATACTGTGGGATCAACTGATTGTCTCCAAATCCCTTGAAGGAGTTGGATCTGCATTTTGCTACAGATATGTAATAAAAGGCTTTAAACTTCCTAACCATTGTTCCATATTTACTACTGAATTGTTTGCAATTGTCCGCTTACTTAAATATGTCTACCATACAGTAGATGCATGCAAACTAGCCATAGTATCAGACTCATTGTCAGATCTATTAGGTATTCAGCATCAATCTCAACACTATATGGTCCATCATATTATCAACTGCATACATAAAATAAATCTTGAAGTCATCTTTCTATGGGTTCCCAGTCATGTTTGCATCGATGATAATGAAGTAATTGATAATGCTGAAAAAGAAGCAAGTCACAATGGACAACCTGTGCATTTAGGCTATTCTGTACAAGAAATGGCAACAATACTTCAAGCCTCAGTCTTCAATAAATGGCAAGTTGAATGGTCTCAATGCAATGGCATCCTGCCCTTAATACACCCTACACTAAAGTACAGTAAAACTCATAACATGTCTAGAAGAGATAGTGTGGTATTGACAAGATTGAGGCTAGATTGCAGTAGGTTAAGTCATGGTTTCTTTTTTGATCAAACCCTATTCCAGGTATGGGAATCATGTAATGTGCAGCTCACCCCAAAACATGCCCTAATTCATTGCCACAAATATAACACAAATTGCAGGCCCCTATCAACTTTTTGCCATGACAATAACATTAGATTTTCCTATGAAAATATTCTTAATGCCCAATTTCCTCATGAATTAGTTCTGAAATTTTTAAAGGAAACCTCTTTGTATAAATATATTTAGCAATTAATTTATTATTACAATATTGTCATTCTTGTTTTGTTTCTTTATTTTTTTCACATCCCTTATTTTGTTATATGTATATATATGTGTGATCTCGTTGTATAAATATATTTAGCAGTTAATCTATCATTACATTATTGGTTGTTTTTTTTTCCTCATATCTTATTATATATGTGTATGGGTAGGTAGTATATATGTATACATGTGTGCAATCTCTTGTATAAATATATCCAACAGTTGATTTATCATCACAATATTGCATTTCTTTTTGATATTGTTGTTTTCCTTTTATTTTTATTATTCCATCTTTTATGTGTGTAATAGTATATAGGAACTTTAAATTTCGTTTGACTAACAGACTCCATTTTCTTTTCGGGTTCAAGTGTCTTGGAGTGGAGTCCCAAGACTGAAGAAGGTGGTGGTAACTATGACTTCCTCTAAACCTTTCTGGTGCCTATAATCCATATGGGGTTTATGCACCTATAAAAGAGACTTAATAATAATAAATGTTGATATAGAGAAAAAATAACATAACAATACCAAATGTCATAACATAACATAATTTCACAGATGACAAAAGCCACAACGGCCTATCAAAGGTCATCCGTGTCCGTCAAAACACACCCATAAAATCCATCCATAGGATTGTATCCGATCACGCATCTACAATATACAATTCGAACCATACACAGGAATGTGTCAAAAACAAACATAACATAATTTCGCGGCTGACAAAAGCCACAAGGGCCTATCCAAGGTTCATCCACATCTGTGAAAACTAAGGTGACCAGATTTCTGAAACAAAATCTGGGGACATCTTTGGTTCAGAGGCATAAAAACCTCCAAAACATGCAGTGTTTTTGTCATGGAAAAACTAAAGCGGGGACACTGCCCTTACCATTCATAAAGAAGCAATTAAGGTAAATGTTGCAAAGTATGGGCGGATGCGATTCTAGCTTATTTTGAGGGTCGGCTCATCAGGGGGATGGGCCTATGATGATCCTGAGATTTCAATCATTTAGGGTCTGGGGGGGGGGCACAGCTCCCCAGTATATAATCGGAAATCACCATAAACTTTGTCCACATAGATTTGAGCTCAGAAAAAGTAGCTAGGAAAAATAGCCCCAAATAAACTTGGACTCGGATCCTGCCATACTCTACACAATTACCACAATCAAAAGTTTCTCTTGCGCTATTTTTCCCTAATTGCAAATGAATTGAACAAAAATTCAATTGATTAACAATGAGTTTTTATTTCTCTGATCAAAATAGCTGAGATTAAGCACATCCATACAATCAGCTGTAAAAAAACAGGTATCAACCAGACACTTCACCCAAACTAAGGCTTCCTCCTTATTCCTGGCATTCTAAAAGAGTAAAAATAAGGGTAAACAAGAAAATCGGCAGCGTGCCCGAAAAAGTGTATTTTTTGCAGGTATGTTTCATTCACCCACATATGCCATATTCCTGCGTGTTTGGTTAAATAGAAACATTAAAACATTATTCTATAAACAATTATTATATACGGGGGGCTGTGCCCCTCAGACCTCCCCCAGTTGATTGAAACTCAGGATCATCGTAGGGGGGTCCCCCTGCAGTGATAAACGCCCCCATGAGCAATTCCGTTGAATTTACTCCAAAAAGGTGAAACATATTAGAACAGGGACAAAATATTTCACGTCCCATTGTTCACGCAGCCGATCTTCATGTTTACCAAAATAAGAGGTCATAATCAAAAGGGACAGTGTTTGGATTTGAAATATTGAATGTATTCTGATTTTAAAATCAGAATACCTTTTTAAGAATCTGTTTGTTTTGGGTCAGCTTCTCCATAAAATCCTGGCATGGCAGATGGTTGAAGTTGGTCTTCACTGTTGGCAGGGCCTTCATGGTAGAGACTGTGAACCGATTTCTCTCAGCGGTCTATATATCATTCATTAAGGAAAAAACCCCTCGCAACAGGGAGCATTGCTACCTGGTAGACAGATTACTACAGATGCCAATCTAGCAATGTTGATGAGTGGAATTTCATTTAGTTGAAAATGGCTTATAACTGAGCCCCATCTCTGAATGAGAGGTGTATCCTCTCTCTTCCATTCCTCCAGTATTCATCCCCGAAGGAACTCCTGGAAACCAGACACCTCATCAAAAAGAATGTCTTTGTCAATTGTAACCTTAGGGCATTTTCTTCTGAGGGTTTCTACTGCTTTTTCAATTTCCAACCGCTGAGGCTGCTTTTTCAAGAGGAGACAGCTCAGGTCTTCGAGGTCGGCGGCATGCTTACCCCATGCTTCAAGGTATTTCACTGCAATGTCAAAGAAGCACTTTGATTTTCCCAGGAAGGGCCCGCTGGCTTCAAACGCTTCCTCGTTATTCGCTCCACTGATGGTACTATGTTGTCCAAGGGCAACATGATCCATCAGAGGAGAGGATTAGCTAGTGCAATTGGTAGAGAGCCGAAGGCGACCCGTTTCTCGGACGGGAGCTTTCTGGCGAATGCGGCGAATCCCGCCGAGTTTTATGCATCCGCAGCCGAGCGTGTATTGCGGAAGGTGGACTCGATCCACCACACCGGCCTTCGCTTTGCGACCGGTGCCTTCCGCACTTCCCCCATTGACAGCCTACTAGTCGATGCTGGGGAGATGCCACTCGCTCTACGCCGTGCACAGTGCATTATTAGCCTGCACGTGCGAGCCCGGCGCCTCCCTCAGTCGCCAACAGCTCTCACTGCATCCGCAGCTGATCTCGACGGTCTCTATGCCACCGAGAGACGCCAGTCATACCCTAAGCCGTTTGGGTTTAGGGCCAGGAAACTCATTCGAGAGCTAGGTATAGCTCTCGGGCTTGTGGCGCCCCTGGTTATGCCCAGGACACCACCCTGGAGGGTACCACATTTGGCTATTTGTCGCCACGCCTCTACTCCCAAGGCTTGTACAGCGCCGGGAGTATTGCGTTCGACCTTTTTGGAGCACACCTCGTGTCACGCTGGAACCGTTCCAGTGTATACGGATGGCTCCAAGTCCTAAGAAGGGGTGGGCTTCCACGCCGTGTCCCCTCTGTTTGAACTCAGCGGGGCTCTGCCAGCCACTGCGTCTGTCTTCACGGCCCAGCTGGTGGCAATACACTACTCGCTAAGGGATATTACACGATGTGCCTGGTTCAGAGACTGGATTGTGATCTATAGTGACTCACAAAGCACCCTGAGTTCTCTCGGGGTATTGGAATCTCCACCCTCCCTGGTTCATGATACCCGTGACACCACAAGGATGTCGATATTATCTTCTGCTTGGTTCCTTGACATGTAGGAATTGCGGGGAATGGGGGCGCCAAAGAGTCTGCGAGCACTCTGCGACTAGACTAGTGTTTCGCTCTTCCTCACACCAACTACATGGCAAGAATACGGGCAGCTCTTCGGACTGCTTGGCAAAGAAGATGGGGGACAGTTGAAGGGAACTTAAAGTTGCCATTGTGCTGCTACTGTTCCCATGGATCTACCCCCCAATGCCGCGAAGGCTTCAGGTTGCTTTCTATCATCTTTGAATTGAGCACAATCGCGAGATGCACTGCCATTCGATGGAACGCTCGCCAGCGCCTTTCTGTGAAAACTGTGTTGTCTCCCAGACTGTTCGGCACATTCTTGTTGAATGTCCCAGTCTGGTCGATCTCCACGCACGTTACCTGTCTCGGTACTGGGATGGGCGGGGTCGCTACCGCCTGTCCCTTGTACTCCAGACGAGTTTGTGCACATTGACTGGTGGACTGATAGACTTTTTGGTGGAGGCTGACCTTCTCCCCTTTATTTAACTTCTTTTCTTTTTTTTTAGTAGGTTGCATGTTCCTGCGCCATGGGGAGGTGGACCTCCCCCCAACGCCAGAACTTGCTTCCTGCTTATTTCCTTTTTTCTTTGTTTAATTTTTATTGATGGTTGTTTTTTGTTTTTTTTTTTTTTTAGCATCCTCTTTTAAAGATGCCTAATATTAGGCAATGTTGAATACGATGACTAATGCTCAAGTAGGCAGTCGCCAGATGAGCTCTTAAATTTTTTTTTTTAAATCTTTGTCATTTAGGGGGCAGGGGGATTATTGGTTTATTGGCTTGTAATTGATTTTGTTTATTTTTAATATAGCATAAAGAGAGGCTCATGTTCTGGATTTCTTAAAATTGTCCTTCACTTGCCTAACCTCCATAGCCTGGGCACCAAACCTTGCACCTTCTCACTTCAGCATACTACTGAAGACATGAAACAAAGCATTCTGACTAGCAACTAGTTTCTGCCACACTTATCAAATTAACCACCTCTGCCACAGAACATTTTATGCCACTAAAACGCCATCTTAGCATCTGGGGGCCAATTTCTTAATAGTACAAGAAACCCATACTATCCCCCACAGACATGTGCACAACTCTAATGACACTACACTGAGATACTCCAAGAAATCCCTCCACCCTCAAACCAGGCCCTGTGACTCACAAAGCTATCTACACATACACTAAACAGCGAGAAATACAATCTCTGGGCCCTAACCACTACCTCAAATCTTATTCCACCAGACATCTACCCAGAGGTAAGCTTCCTCCCACACCACAAATGGTCACCCTCATAAGGCACTGGGACACACCACCAACACAGACATCTGCCACCATGAACCAGACACAGTCCTGCACATTTTACAACATACTCAATGCAAGCACAGGTGAGCCAAAACCTACATATACATGAAGTAAAGGATATTTGGTAAAACCCTGTCCAGTTAGCAGAGTTTCTTGCTGTTACTGGCCTAGGGGAGTGGCCCTAGCTGGGGCAACATAAGTAGTGGCACTTTTGCTTTAATAAATGCGAAAGAACTCAAAATATTTTATCTTTGTAAAATTTCTGCACTGCAAAATCTTTGCAGCTTCAACACATGTTTGGAGTTGTGTTTTCAACCAAATGATGTTTTTTTTGGCTTGGTAAAATTATTAATACAATTCAAGTAGAATATAAGATATTTGTTAACAGAAATATCTGTGCTCTCATCAATTATTAATGTATGAAATGTTGCTGGTTATTTCTGTCATTACATTACTTAGATTGTCCTATACACTCCCTCTCAAAATTCTAATAATTTTTGCTTTTCAGTGCATTTGGAATTTCCATATATTTTGTGTATAAATTAAAAAAAAACTATTGTCCTTGATATTATATTACAGGTGATAAAGGCTACTATATATCTAGAATGTCTGCATCCGCTGTTCCCATTATTCTCATGACCCTGCTATGGGGTGTAATTGGAGTGGTACTGCCATTGATATTACCTAAAGGACCAAACCAAAGGTTAGTTCCTCTGTCTTTATCTAACATCTACTAGATTTAGAAAGATCAAGTAGGAGCATTTAGAAGATGGAATTTTTAAGTTTTATTCACCTGAATTCAATTTTTAAGTTTTATTCACCTTAACCCATTAATGCCACTTGTAAACTAAAGTTGCCACTATTGTTTTTTCATTATGTTGGAAAAATTTATTTACTTCCCATGAAATTTTATTTCACATTGTCATACAAGCCTGCAATTATGTAAAACACTATATTTGGCAGTGTTGTGCTCACAAAAATTAGATGTATATTAAACCTTATATTTCATATATATATATATATATATATATATATATATATATATATATATATATATATATATATATATATATATATATATATATATATATATATATATATATATATATATATATATATATATAAGAAAAATAATTCTGTAACATGATTTATTATAACTTGAAAAAGATTTTACTTTTTCTGGCAAGCAAAGTTGCCAGTCGGCATAAACAATATACAAATATTTGCTGCGAGCGTGAACATGACAAATGAGTCTCCCTAATATTGTTGCTTAATATTTAAGAAGTATTACTTATCTATATATATATTAATTTCTCTATACTCACATACACACACGCATACATACATATATATATATATATATATATATATATATATATATATATATATATATATATATATATATAAAATTTCAAGGACACATAGGAGGCAGGCTGAGGTACATGTGATTTATTTAAGGAACAAGCCATCACACTGGAAAGAATTTGTCTAAGAAGGAAGCTTCTGTAATTACAAATCATATTATACAATGCAAGACAGATTGTTCCATTGATAACTTTAAAATAATTGGTTGCAATAAGAATGAATATAGTCTAAGAATTTTGGAATCTCTACTAATACAGAGAAAATCTCCTACACTCAACATAGATAATACCACTGTTCTCCTTATTTCTTTAATTTAATTACCTCATTCAACAAACAACCAACCAATCAAAATCCTATTTTTCTTTAAGCCCCACACCCATTATAATTTCTTCACTTTGTGATTTCTCCTGAACTTCATCGGTAAGCAATATTATACTGTAATTATTTACTTTTGTGTTTTTGCTTCTTTTTTTCTCGTGTCAATAGTGGTTACATTAGATCGGTACTTTGATTCTCGTGCCTTTTAAATCCCTGAGTTATCGGTAAGCAATATTATACTGTTATTATTTACTTTTGTTTTTTTTGTGTTTTTGCTTCTTTTTTTTGCGTATCAATAGTGTTTACTTTGATTCTCTTGCCTTTTAAATCCCTGTGAGTTATTTTAATTTTTGATTTTCTTACATGGTCTTAACCTGATTGTTTTTAATATTCTTTAACTGTATTATATTATTTTATGATTTTAGAGCCTGAAGATGGGTGATACGCCCAAAACATTGTTCCTTAAATAAATCACATGTACCTCAGCAGCAACTTGTATGACTATATATATATATATATATATATATATATATATATATATATATATATATATATATATATTATATTCATATAGTATGTATATGTATATACATTATGTATCTTTATATATGTAGGCTGGACATCAATGACATTTTTGACATCCTTGAAAATGAAGAACGTGAGGGTGGGGTAACTTTTCTACCCCCTGAAGAGAAGGCTTTAGCAATTGTACCATATTATGGGCATCACAGCATGAAACAGTTTATCAGGGGAAAGCCAATCGGGTTCGGATGGATATATGTTTCATGCAGAACCTTATTGTGGTAGTTCAACAAAACTTCCTGTAACTGGGTTAGGTCAAGGTGGAGATGTTGTGTTGGGTTTAGTAAAAGCAAATATAAGGGCTGGACAGTGTTTATATTTTGATAACTTGTTTACTTCCTGTCCTCTTTTGAATGAACTTTCAAACTGGTATTGCTGGAACTGGTACTATAAGAGAAAGAAGATTGGGAAATGCTCCATTACTAGCTTCCAAAATGCTAGAGAAAAGGCAAAGAGGTTATGTTGAGTCAGTGTATACTAATGATCAAATTTTAATAAGTGGAAAGACAATAAGGTGGTGACAGTTACTTCAAATAAATTTGGTGTTGATCCTAAATCAAAGTGCTCCCGATGATCGTGAGTTGATAAAAAAGAGATTGTAGTTCCAATGCCTAATGCCATTGAAGCTTATAATAAGCATATGGGTGGAGTTGATCTAACTGATCAATTCATTGCAAATTACCGCATCTGAATTCGATCTCGCAAATGGTGGTGGCCATTATTTTCTTGGAGTATCTGCTGTTCTTCTGTCAATGCTTGGCTTTTGTATAGAAAATTTGGAAGTCCCATTTCACTTTGGGAATTTTTAAGACAAATTGTGTTCCATCATTAAAGCAACATGGAACAAACAAAAAAGACCTGGACCATCAACTAACAGAATACAGGGAGTTGCAGGAGATGAAGTAAGCAAGGATCATTTTGATCACTGGCCAGGACCTCTACCTTCCAAATACTCAAGATGTAAGCATTGCACAGGGAGAATGAAGTATGAGTGCAAAAAATGTCATGTTCCACTCCATTATCTATGCATGGAGCCATATCATTCAACATAATATATGTGTCAGCATGTTTTCATAATAAAAAATTAAGAATTAAACTATTTTCATTTTCCCATCACAAAGTATTATGCTTTGAATCTGAGTGGCAACTCTGGTTTGCCATCCCTGTATTTGTCATTGTAAATAACAAAAAGTTAATTCTAAAGGTCTATATACTTTATTTATTACACTAAAATAAAGTTACCAAAATATAATGTCAATAACTTAAAAAATAAATTGTCAGCATTAATGGATTAATACTCATATGGGTATAAATATAAAGATTTTTAACCATATATTTTTTGATGAAATACTGAAATCTCCAACTAAAATCTTCAGTATTGAGAGTAAATGGTTTGAACCTTTAGCAACTGCATTGTCTAAAGTATTTAGTAGATTAGGAATAATAGTAACAAGGTTATTAATGAGAGGTCTTATAGTGGTGATCAGAGCATTAGTGAAGCTAATAGTTTGACTATGGGACTAGCAAGAGAGTATCCTGATCCCAATCATAGTACAGTAGTACCTTGAGATACAAGTATAATTCGTTCCTGGATCGAGCTCATAACTCGAAATGCTCGTATCTGAAATAAATTTTCCCCATTAAAAATAATGGAAAAACATTTAATCCATTCCAGCCCTCCCAAAACACCCAAATCAACTCTAATTAATTGGAAAGAACATGTATTTAATTGATATAAACACGCATATTTTATTTGTACATAAAATATTAATAAAATAAAATGTGGTTTTCTTATGAGTTCTTACTTTGGAGACAGACAATGACAGCGGTTAATGGAGGTGTATTGCACTCACTTTCTTTGGACCCATGATGTCACACAAAAATATTCACAAAATCAAATTAAAAAAAAATCACATACAGTTTAACACAACACAGGCGATTCATATCGAAGGTGGTGAATACGGACCTGAGCAACGCGAGTGCTCTACCACCTAGAGTTAGCATCTTGAAACATGCTCATATCTCAATTTTCTGCTCGCATCTCAATGCAAAATATTGCCTGAAAGGTGCCTCATATCTCGGAATACTCATTTGTTGGTTCACTTGTATGTTGAGGTATTACTGTATATGGGTGTGAAGCTATGGAAGGATGACTAAAGGTTAAGAGAATCAGGCAAATTGACAATTTTAGCAAAAGATTGGGTGTGAAAAGGATAGATAGGGTACACAAAAAGGGCAAGAGTTATATATGCTGTGGAAAAAATTAAATGAATGAGAATTGAATGAGAAGTATTACTTTGGTGGCAAACTTTACAATCACTGAAGAAAGGACCTTTTTTATCTTTATTAGGTGAGAATAGTTCTGGAAGTATTCTGCTTCCATTCTGTTTTGATATAATGAATTAGTGTCCCTGGGAGCCTAGGAAGGGAAAAAAGTTAGCAAGATGAGTGAAAAATATTGAAATGAGAAATAAAGGTTGAGGAAAGTTGATCTCAGTCACCCTACTTCTATAAGTGGATAGAATAATAAAATGGTTATTTTTTAGACCTACTGATTATCATGGATTCCAAACCATGGGTAACTATTACCCTATCCCTGTTGGCTCTGCCATAGCATCTCTTCTTGGGCCATTTTATATGGGATTGATGGAGATCAGTAGACAAACCACTTCATGGTTGCTGGGAGGGGGTGGGCCCTGTTGAGTTGGAAATTTGAGCTTGCCAGCATTAATCTGGTCTAGTGGTAGAAGTACATTGGGAAGTATTGTTCTATTTGTCCCATTGGTGTATTGATGTGTTTCCTCGCATTGAAATCTCCCATGAAGATAGTTGAAGTAACCTCATTAGGGAGGCTGGTATCCATTGATGATATTAAGGCACCCTTAATATCAGCAAGAGAATTTTATTAAGAAAGAGAGAAGGATAGAGGAAGTGAAAATGTGTTTGGAAAGAAAGTGGTGAAGATGGAGGAAACGTAGAAGACAGCCACACATCTACCTGCTGCCACTGAGGTCAGGATGGCATGCAATCCTCCAGATATCAGCTGCAATATACTGAATCGGACACACTCGTGTGACGCATCGCTATTTGATGGAACGCTCGTCTGCGCCCTATTGTGATGACTGCGTCGTCCCCCAGACTGTTCGGCACATTCTTGTCAAATGTCCCAGTCTGGGTGATCTTCGCGCACGTTACCTGTCCCGGTACCAGGATGGGCGGGTCGCTACCGCCTGTCCCCTGTGAGGAGGACCTTCCCCCGATGCCAGAGATTGCTTCCTAATTGTTAAGTTTTCCAATATTTATCATTGTTATTTTTTCATAATTTTATTTTAAAGTAGCCTAGTTCTAGGCTGTCGTATTTCCGGCGACTTATGCCCAAGTGGGCAGTCGCCAGATGGGCTCTAAAGAAGAAGAAAAAAAAGCTGCACTATACTGGCTCATGCTACATATACACTATTGCAGGGTGCACACTCGGGCCTGGAGGGCTGGCTCACTATTCCTCCTATTTTTAGGTGCATTAAGAGCTTTACATCTTCTACACTATCCACCCCTTTGCAGGCAGGCTGCAGTTGTTATGGATGAAGGGGGGGGGAGGGGGGTCCCCCCCAATACCAGAGCATGTTTCCTTTCCTTTTTGTTTTTTTTTCTTGTTTCTTTGTTTTTTTGGTTTATGCATGTCTGTTTTTTTTTTTTTTATCTAACCTAGTATTAGGCTATAGCGTGATTATGGTGACTTTTGCCCTAGTAGGCAGCCACCAGGTGAGCTCCTAAAAAAAGGAAGAAAAAGGTATTTAACACATTATGAATCAAGTATTTTAACCTGAACTTATTGTATGCATGAATTGTATGAATTGTTCTCAGAATAAAACAAAGTTATTAACTATAGGAATGCACCCATTTGGGCAGATTCTGGGTGCAGTCCCAATGGAGTCTGGGGAGACTGTTGGTGGTGGGAGCCTCAGGGCTCACAATCCTTCAGATGTTAGCTGCAACATAGTTTCTCATCAGCCCTTATTCTGAAATTTGGCTTGTTCTGGACAGTTGCATGCCCACCAATTCTGAATGCTACATGTAGGCTCCTGTTCAGGTATCTTTCACACATTTCACTTTTAATTCCATCACTCAGCACACTCCTCACAAACTTGTGATCTCAGTTTTTTCTTTTTAGTTTATAAACTAATAAAACTGGAACTTACTACAGTATTATTTTGACTTTCCTACCTTAATCAGTTGGCATAGCCTACATCCCTCATCACAAATTCTTACCCTTGTTGGTTGTTGCTTCTTAGAAAATAATGAAATTGGGACTTATTAAATGCTGCAAAAAACAAATTAAATATATTCACACATTCTTCCCAAACATTGATTGATGGAAATGAACCTGCAAGGGGCACGGTAATTTGCTTTCCTGGCTGCCATGCTGATGTGACTCAGCAACCCATCCCACCCCAGCTTAGCCTCTTCTGCTTCTTTCTCCTCATAAGGGGTGCAGCGATTTGCCTTGCTGGCCGCTGTACAGATGAGACTCAGTGCCCCGTCCGGCCCCAGCTTAACCTCTTCTCCTTCTTTCAGACAGCCTGTATTTCTTCCCTACTTCATCATTTCGCCTACAACCTCTCCCACAACATTCTATGGTCGGCCTCTATTTTCTCAGGGTAGATGCTAACCTCCTTCTCAGCCAACCATCCTGGATCGGGGCTGAGGGAGGAGGGGACAATGTTCCCTAACCCCTGAGATCCGGTTTGGGATGGTGGGTTTTTAACAACCTGCTTCATCCCTACCCATACCTTCCTCACATCCCTTTTAATTCTCACTTCACTATCTATTTTTTTATGCCTGGCCCAAGGGAAGCCGGCATGCTGAAGGGCTGCCAGGTCACCAGGCAGGAGGCGTGGCCTTAAATGGCGGCACCTGGCTCTGCCAGCCATGCACACACCCCTTACAAAGTGAGCTACTGCGAGGGGTGATGAGCATCTGCATCCTGTGAGAAAATTAGGGTCACCATGCCCAATGATGAGCAAACTAAGAATCTCCCCTCTATCCCCTTGACCATCGTCAGAGCCGCCCTCCGGCAGCTCCACAAAAAGAATGGAAGTCCACCCCCCATGCTCTCGCAGGGGACCCTCCAAATCTCTCTAACCGGAAAGGAGGCTTACTCCTCTCCTTCGCCTACGGGTGTAGGGGACTTCCTCTCACCCCCTTCTCTGGAGGTGCTTTCGGGCACCTCCCTGTTTCCAGCGGCAGTCCCTCCTTTTCTTTCCAAGGGGACTGCCAAGAAAGCCAGCAGGTAGCCCATAGCTGACCGTTCTCCGTTGAAGCAGCTTGATGAGGCAAACCCCCTTAGGGGGGAGAGGGAAGCCAGACCCTATTGGTCACTTCCCTCAAAAGACCTGCTGGCTGGATTATTAAACCTAGTGGGGGTCAAGGCCTGTGCCTTCCCAGATTCAACTAATGACACTGCTGCCAATGGGACCTGTGATGTCCTGGTTGGGGGCAGATGGCCAACTGGAGGCAACCCAGACTCAGACAGTATGGCCTTCCACGGTAGTGAATCCACGCTCGGCACCAAGCACTGAGCTCGAGTCTGCCCCTATGCAAGGTCCTCTTCAAACAGCTAGGGTTTCCAAGGCAGTACAAGGAGGGGAGGGATCTCCTCCGATCAGTGCCCCTGCGACTGCCAGGACTTTCTCCATCTCGGAGAAGGACCTTGCTGAGGCCGGTCCATCCAGCTTGGGGGCTCCTGCTGGCAGAGGGAAGACGCAGGTTCATTCCCCACCCTCCTCTCCTTAAAAGAACACCCCATCCCCCCCCAAAAAAGACTCGGGGCTCCTCCATCTGCAAGGGCTGTGGGGATGGATGGGTCTGCTACCACTTCGGTAAGCGACCAAGCTAAGATCGTCACATACAGACCCTCTGTCTCCCTGGGTGCAGAGCCCCTGACTAAAACCAAAAGTACTACTGCGCAGAGCGGAGCCTTGATTACATCGGGGTCCCTCATTCAAGAGACTACCCGGCGTTTTTGAGCCTGCTGGCTTCAAACGCTTCCTCATTATTCGCTCCACTGATGGCACCATGTTGGCTAAAGGCAACATGATCAATCAGAGGAGAGCTATAGCTAGTGCGATTGGTAGAGAGCCGAAGCTGACCCGTTTCTTGGGCAGGAGCCTTTTGGTGAATGCATCAAATCCCTCCGAGGCGACCATGATTAGTGCCCTTCGGACACTTGATGGCATGCCTGTGTGTGTGAACAAAGGAGCTTCGGCTCCTTCGCCCACGCCCAGTGGTGGGCTGGGTGGCTCGGAGACGGTGGATTCTCGAAAAGAGGGGCCCCCGCCTCTGAAGCCGCAACGCCCGCCTAAGGTTTCGAGGCGGAGGGAGGAAATGACTCGCATGGCGAGCCCAACCTCCCCCAATAAGGCCTCGAAGGCGACAGCGCCTGGGGTTCTGCCCCCGGGAAGCGTACGGCCATTCCCGTGAGGGTCTTCTCTTCGAAGAGGGCCCCTGCGTCTCCTCCGAGCTAGGCCTGGAGGGGATATTCCTTCAATGGAATTGCCACGGACTCCGTGCCAACTGGGAGGAGCTGCGGAGGCTCGTCTCGTCCCGTTCCCGGTTAGCTACTTTTTTGCAGAAGACCATGCTGAGTGCATGCCCCCTGCCCACCCTCCCGGGATATAAGGGTTTTGCGACCCCACCACCACAGGATGGGGGCCAGGCGGAAAGATGTGCGATTTGCACCCGGCATGATGTCTCGGTTCTTCTCTTTGCTTTAGATACCTCCTTTCAGGCAGTAGCTGTGCAGCTGCACCTTGATAGGAAGTATACTGTTATTTCCGCGTACATTCTGCCGACTTCGACGCGGGGGACTTCCGCCGCGTTGTGGGACGGTTGCCGAGGCCCTTTCTCTTGCTTGGAGATCTAAACGGTAGACACCCGCTTCTGGGAGACTACTCTATCACTCCCCAGGGTCAAGTCCTTGCCGACCTGATCAACGGGCTTGAGATGGTTGTCGTAAATATGGATGAGTTTACGCATCACTTCCCGAGAACTGCTTCATTTTCCTGCCTCGATCTATCTTTGTGCTCTCAGGATGCACAGCCTGATTTTGATTGGGGAGTGGTCGATGACCATGGTAGTGATCACTTTCCCATTCAAATATCATTTTCTGGGCCGCTGCCGCCCGAGAATCCGCTCCGCTGGTGCTTGGCGCGGGCGCCGTGGTCTGCATTTCAGGAAATGACTGAATTCTCTATCTCAGTTGAGAAGTTTAGGTCGGTAGATGAGGCCGTTGAGTTCTCCGGCAACTTCATCGCCGCGGGCCTAGCTACTATTCCCAGAAGGTCTGGCCGTTTTACACGCCGAGTGTGAGACGGCCCTCAAGCAGAAGCGCTATGCCTACATGCGCTATAAGCGCCGCCTGAACGATTTCACTGTCGCTGAATTTCATCGGGCTAGTTCTAGGTTCTGGCATATTTCGAAGCACGCCCGCCGATCTTCTTGGCGGGCATACGTGTTTTCACTTAACGGGAAGACCCCTCTAGCAGAGCTGTGGAAGTGACTCAAAAGGATTCGGGGCAAGTTCTCGAAGGGCCTCTCTCCCGTTCTCCAGGAGAATGGGACCGCACTCTCGGACCCCACGTGCGTGGCAGAATCCATTGCAACCGCTTTCTCCGCATTCTCTAGCCGGGCTGTTGCTCCGCCAGCATTCAATACACGTGGTGATGTCGCGGAAGGCCGCCGGCTGGACTTTACCTCCAGAGGTGGACAACCCTTCAACGACAGGTTTACTCTGAGTGAGTTGCGTTCCGCTCTCACTTCGTGCGCGGACACCGCCCATGGTCCGGACGATGTTCCGTACGCCATGCTTCGACAGGATCTGGGTGGAGGGTCTCCTCCCCGATTACTGGTGAATCGCTACTGTGCTCGCTTTTCGCAAACCGGGGAGAGATCACTCTACTCCGACCGGTTTCCGCCAAATCTGTCTAACCTCTTGCGTGTGCAAGTTAATGGATAAATTGACAAATGTTTGATTACCCCTTTTTCTGAACAGCGGAGGCCATCTGTCTTCTGCACAGTGCGGCTTCCGCAAGTTCCACTCCACGTCGGATGCTCTTCTCCGAATGAGAAATGTCGTCTGCGACGCTTCCTTCGTAGACAGCACTATGCCACGGTGTTTTTCGATCTGAAGAAGGCCTATGATAGCACATGGCGATACGGTATCATGGAGACTCTCCACACGATGGGAGCGAGGGGACGCCTCCCAATGTTTATATCTGAATATTTTCGGTTTTCTTTGGCCAAGACTAAGGTGGTGCACTTCTGCCGCCATCCACGGCTTCACCCCAACCCAGATTTGTTTCTTAATGGGGTGCGCCTGGATGTGGTTGAGTCGCACTATTTCCTTGGTCTTGTATTCGACCGACGCCTCACCTGGGAGGCTCATATTCGCAGCCTTAGGGTCTCTTGTACCCGCGCCATGGACATTCTCCGCTCCGTGACGTTCAGCGCTTGGGGCGCTGATAGGGCTACTGCCTTACTTTTTTATCTATCCTTTGTTCGTTCGAAGCTCGACTACGGATGCGAGTTTTATGCATCCGCCGCCGAGCGTTTATTGCGGAAGGTGGATTCGATCCACCACACCGGCCTTCGCCTTGCGACCGGTGCCTTCCGCACTTTCCCCATTGAGAGCCTGTTGGTCGATGCTGGGGAGATGCCACTCGCTCTGCGCCGCGTGCAGTGCATCGCTCGCCTGTACACGCGAGCCCGGCGTCTCCCTCAGTCGCCAACAGCTCTCACTGCATCCGCAGCTGATCTCGATGGTGCCTATGCCGCCGAGAGACGCCAGTCATACCGTAAGCCCTTAGGGTTTAGGGCCTAGGAAACTCCTTCGAGAGGTAGAGATAGCTCTTGGGCCGGTGGCGCCCCTGGTTCTGCCCAGGACGCCACCCTGGAGGGTACCACATTTGGCCATTTGTCCCCACGCCTCTGCTCCCAAAGCTTGTACTGCGCCGGGATTACTGCGACCTTTTTGGAGCACACATCGTGTCACGCTGGAACCGTGCCAGTGTATACGGATGGCTCCAAGTCCCAAGAGGGGGTCGGCTTCCACGCCGTATCCCCTCAGTTTGAAGTCAGCGGGGCTCTACCGGGCGCTGCGTCTGTCTTCACGGCCGAGCTGGTGGCAATACACCACTCGGTACGGGAGATTACGCGCGTGCCCGGTTCGGAGACCGGATTGTGATCTATAGCGACTCACAAAGCGCCCTGAGTGCTCTCGGGGCATTGGAATCTCCGCATCCCCTGGTTCGTGATATCCATGACGCCACGGTTTTGGCGAGCCGGGCAGATTTCGAGATTATCTTCTGCTGGGTTCCTGGACATGTAGGAATTGCGGGGAATGAGCGCGCCGATGAGGGCGCCAAAGAGTCCGCGAGGACTCTGCGACCGGACCAGCGTTTCGCTCTTCCTCACACCGACTACATGGCAGGAATACGGGCAGCTCTTCGGACTGCTTGGCAAAGAAGATGGGAGACGGTCGAAGGGAACTTAAAGTTGCGTGCCATTGCGCCGCGACTGTTCCCATGGACCTATCCCCCAATGCCGCGGCGGCTTCAGGTTGCCTTCTGTCGTCTCCGAATCGGACACACTCGTTGTAGCGGCGTGATCGCGAGTCCCCAGCCAAAAGTTCCCGCCGCCCTGACAAGGTCCGCTCGGTGGTTCAAGAAGAGGGTATTGAGGAGAGAGAGTATTTTCTAAATTTAATTTACACACAAAAAAAGAAATTAACCACAACCCCAGAAAACAAAAATGTAAATTTACCCAATTTCCAAAATATTAACTATCTTAAACCACAACCAAAGATATATATATATATATATATATATATATATATATATATATATATATATATATATATATATATATATATATATATATATATATATATATATATATATATATATATATATATATATATATATATATATATATATATATATATATATATATATATATATATATATATATATATAGTGGGCCTTACAACTTTACCCTGGCCACACACACGCAAATAAGGAAATGTTTAGGGCTTCACAACCAGATTGCCCAGTGCCACCATGTGAGTCTGTTCAACTTTCTTCAGCTCTGGGAGCACTATTACCAGTATGGGAGGGGGGGGAGTGAAAGGGAGGCGGGCCCGCTTTCTTGAGGGAAGAGAGGTTCCCTTTTCTTAAGGGACTGGAAGTTCAACTTCAGCCAAGGCGAATGATTCGCACTCAAGGATGAGGAAGTGGTGGCTCCAGTCAGAGCGGAAAGTGGGAAGGCTCAGGCCCCAATTGATGCGTCCCTTTACTGCCACACGAGAGTCAAGATTGGCTTCAGCCGTCTCCAAAAGCCAGATGTCGGCGACAATCGGTAACACGGAACTGGAAAAGAGAAGGCACATTCAGTCACCTATTCACTGCCACACTCAAACATCTTTACTTCTAAATCATTCAACCATATCTACTCTCACACAATCTTCACTCACCTATCTTCCATCCAGGCGGCTCTTCCTTCCTCAGTCACAAACTTTTACCTACACTTTCTAAAGAAAAATATATGCTGAAAGAATCCGCCTAAAAAGAAAACAGGAGATGAATGGGGGAGCACGGTAGAGATTCATCGAGTCTCCCCACACAAAGTAAAGACGGTGATCACACGATCCACACCCACACACATTCTGCAAAAGAAGAAAGAGATTAGACATAGGGGAGGGGAGGCGGACAACCAAACTACTACATCGTGTGACGCATCGCTATTTGATGGAGCACTCGCCTGCGCCCTATTGCAACGACTGCGTCGTCCCCCAGACTGTTCGGCACATTCTTGCTGAATGTCCCAGTCTGGGTGATCTTCACTGCGATACCTGTCCCGGTACCGGGATGGGTGGGGTCGCTACCACCTGTCCCTTGTACTCGGGACAGATTCGTGCACATTGACTTGTTGACTTTTTGGGGGAGGCCGGGCTTCTCCCCTTTATTTAAGGTTCTTTTTTGTTATTGTTTTGTTTGTAGGTTGCACTCTCCTGCCCTGGGGTGAGGGGGACCTCCCCACGCTGCCGGAGATTGCTTCCTGATTGTTAAGTTTTTCCAATTTATATCGATTGTTAAGTTTTCATTTTTTTATTTTAAAGTAGCCTAGTGCTAGGGGACATAGCCCGCTCACCCCTCAGGTCAATTTGGGGTGCTGGGTTTTTAACAACCTACAGCAGCCCCACTCTCATCTTCCTCACATACCCTTTTTCTCTCCTTTCACAGTCTTATCAATTTTATGTTATGCTGAAGGGCTGCCTGGCCACTGGGCATGAGGAGTGGTCTTGAATGGTGGCAGCTGGCTTTGAAGGACCCCTATTCACCCCGCGCAGAGTGGGCTACTGAATGGGGGGATTAGTATTTGTATCCTGTGCAAATAATAGGATCACTATGCCCAATGATGAAGAAAACAAAGTATCCCCCTTTACCACCATTTTAGCCACTCTCGGGCAGCTCCACTAATGAAAAGGTTTCCCCCTCTTCCCTGTACTTTCTTAGGGGACTCCCCCCTTTACTTTGACAAGGGACTGCCAAGAAAGCATGCCAGTGGCACATAATTAGGGCCAATCCTCTTAGGGGGGAAAGGGCTGACAGGGCCCATCTGCCTGTCCTGTGGCGGCGGGGTCTCGACTTCCTCACCAATTCTTCCCGCCGCCCCAACAAGGTCTGCTCTGTGGTTCAAGGAGAGTGTATTGAGGAGAGAGAGTATTTTCTAATTTTATTTAGAAATAGTAAATAATGGCAAAATATTTACACAAAATATAATACGTACAGCCCTCAACCTAAACCCAACATAACAATATATATATATATATATATCTATATATATATATATATATATATATATATATATATATATATATATATATATATATATATATATATATATATATATTTTACTTTGGCCAACAACCACACGTATATATTTATACAAAAGGCCTTACAAATGTATCTTGGCCACGCAAACGAATAGCTATTTACAACAATGCACATCATTAAATGCCAGCCAAAGACAAAGATATCAGGAGTGACATGTGCACCCTTAACCTACTAACAGAGCGAGATGAGTCAGGAAAAACAGGAGGTGGCTCACTTTCTGCGGGATTCTGAGGGGTCTGGGACTCGGCAAAGCCAAGGACTTTAGGGACCTGGGACGCTTGTTAGTCCCAACTGCTGGGCCATAGTCTGTGAGGCGCTGTTCCAATTACTCCCTGGAGACTGGGAGGTGCCCTTCAAGGTCCACACTTTAGAAAATCGCCCTGAAAGGTAGCTGCATGTGCGAGGGTCAGGATTGGCTTCAGCTGTCTCCAAAAGCCAGATGTCAACGACTTATTGGTACCACAGTGCTGGAAAAGAGAAGGCACATTCAATCACTGATTCACTGCCACACTAACATCTTTATTCCTAACACATTCAACCACACCCTCTCTCACACAATTTTCACTCACCTATTTTCCGTCCAGGCGGCTCTTCATTCCTCAGTCACAACTATTGACTTTTGAACTATTAACAAACTCAGAATATTTAAGCTGAAAGAATCTGCCTAAAAAGAAAATAGAGATGAATGGGGGAGCACAATAGAGGTCTATCGAGTCCCCCCACACAAAGCAATGACAGTGCTCATGTGATCCACACACACATTCTGAAAAAGAAGAAAAGGATTAGACATAGAGGAGGGGAGGTGGACAACCAAACTACTAGTTTCCTCTTAAAGTCCTGTTAGTGTGCATATCAAGTTTACAGGGGGTTGCTGTATGTGACCTCTTCTCTTCCCTGATGGATGCCGATTCGTTGGCCCAAGACGAGGCAAAAGGTACCTCAAATGGGATCTGTGATGTCATGGGAGGGATGGCCACACGGATGCGCCTCCTTAGATGGACATGGTCCTTAAGGTGGCACAGCTACAGATGGTAGGATATTCCATGGGGTTGAACCCATGCTTGATGACAAGCACAGAACCTGAGTCCTCCCCTGTGCAAGCTTCTCAGATTGCTCAGGACCCAAGGCCTCACAAGGAGAGGAGGAATTTCCTTACCCAGCTGGTGCCCCTGTGACAGCCAAGACCTTCTCTATTTCAGAGAAGGATCTTACTAAGGCCGGTCCATTTATCCAAGTGATTCCTTCCAGCGGGGGAGAGAAGCGGGTTCATTCCCCACCCTTCACTCCTAAAAAGAAAAGAAACAGGAAGAGGATGAAAAAGACCCATGGCTCATCTCCCTCCAGGGAGCCACTGGGACGCACGGCTCTGCTGCCCTTTCAGTGAGTGACCTAGCCAAGATTTGCCATTTTGGACCCTGTGCTCCTCTGGATGAGGAGTCCCAGACAAACACGAAAATTGCAGTTGTGCAGAGCGGAGCCTCGATTATGTCAGGGCCCCTCATTCAGAGGCTACCTGGCTTTTCAAACTCTTTCTGGTTATTCGCTCACTAATGGCAGCATATTGGTCAAGGGCAACACTTTTCCATCAGAGGAGAGCACTAGCTATCATGATTGGTACCCCGTAAGGGGCGCAGTGATTTGCCTTCCTGGCTGACGTGCTAACGGGACTCATCGCCCCATCCGGCCCCAGCTTGGCATTCTTTTTCTTCCGCTAACCCCCATCTCGTCTTCTGTACCAATTCTCTTCCCTGTAAGCGGCGCGGCGATTTGCCTTCCTGGCCGCCGTGCTGACGGGACTCAGCGTCCCGTCCAGCCACAGCTTAGCCTCTTCTCCTTCTTTTCTTACTTTTGCCTCTGTACGGGTCGACGGATGCGCCCACTGGGGAGGGGGGGGGGGACCGTGCCTTAGAGGAGGTTTGGTTTCCTGGGTCGTCATTTTGTTTCTGGGAGGTCTTAGCACTGCAGTCCAGAGAATCTCCGTTATGCAGCTCCCCCGTTTTTAAAACGACAGTGGGAGTCGGGGGGCAGGTTACCCCGTCTGGGCTGTATGGGCGCTCTTTGGACTCACGATGATGATTTGGTGCATGCCCTCGGTTCCAGGGGCAGCCCAGAATAAAATATATACTTATATGGGTAAATTTAACAAACATAACTCCCAGAGACTCCCAGAGACCTGCCGTCTCTGGTCATCGTACCTTGGGCCCTGATGATAGACACTTTGATCCTTTTGGATCAGAAGTCGACCCTAAGTTGGATTACGACCGATTTTTAGTCTTAGAAGCGAACGATAGTCCTCTTAGTAAGGCTGAATCTTAGACATCTACGAGGATTTTGTTCTGAAATGTGGCAAACCTGCCCAAATGTGGCCACGTAATGATGGTGCATTGATAGTCAAGGCAAAATCAAGTGAGCAGCATCAGCAGATTAAGACCCTACAGTCTTTAGCTTCTGTAGACATGTCCTCTGCTTCGCACCCGACATTTAACACAAGTAAAGGTGTTATCCGATCGGGAGAGTTAATAGATTACAATGTTGACAGGCTGGTATCAAAACTTACCAATCGAAAGGTTGTAAGTGCCCACCGCATTTCCAGATTTGTGAATGGTGCTAGGTTACCTACCGCCACCATAATCCTGACCTTCAACAGATTGGAACCACCCAAGTACGTTAAGGCTTGCTATCTTAACATCCCAGTCAAGCCTTACATTGAAAACCCACAACGATGCTTCCATTGCCAACGCTTTGGCCATGTAAGCAAGTTTTGTAAACAGGCAAGTTTGTGTGTGAATTGTGGATCGGATTATGATGGGACACCCTGTTCTCAACAGCCGTGCTGCCCTAACTGTGTTGGAGAACACCCTGCAACATCACAGCAATGCACTTTCTTTCTCTATGAGAGAGAAGTCATTGCCATTAGAAACAAGAACAGGGTCAGTTTTAAAGAGGCCAGAAGAAGAGTAAAGGAGATGTATGTCCAACCTGGTGTGAGCTTTTCTGATGCTCTGCGTTCTACCGGGCCAAAGAAAGGGAGAAGCCAGAGACCTCCTACTGGTTCTCCTGTGCCTGACCAGGTAAAAAGTCCTTCCCTTCCTAAATGTACATTTCCTTGTGATGAACACTCTTGGTCAGCACCTAACAGTGCTTCTGAGGTTACCAACAACAAGAGGAACCTTCCATCCTCTCCTGGTTCCCCAACATTGGTTAAGCAACTTGCTACTGCTCCAGAACATATGGATGTTGATCATGTTGGTCCTCAGGTGGTATCCATTCCACCTCTGGACATTCACCCTGCCCCTAAAGGACCAAGCTCTTCTTCAGCTCCAAAGCCTGTTATCACTCCACCCACCCTTGTTGATACTGCTTTGGAATTCCTTCGATCCCTGAATGAGAAGGAATCAACCTTTGCTCCTTCCCAGGAGCCAGCTGTTGTGGGGGTTACCCCCTCATCTGAGGAGGACTCTCAAAAACTGACTCCACATCCTTCTCTATCAGCATCGAATTCACAACTTTTGCTGATGTCCTCACCACCGCCATCACCTCTACTATCCCAACCAATACCACCAGCTTTGTCAACATCGTCTGGTCCCCGGACACCTGAATTAACACTGGAGTTGCTTCCATCTCTGCTTCTCCAGTAAAGACAATTCTCTCTTACAGCCACTTATCAAAATCTGATGCGCCACTTCTTAAAGAAAAAACAACGGCAAAAATCAAGCTTCCGATGCCTAAGGCTAGTATGACACTAACTACTTCTGCTAGTAGTTCAAACCCCAAATCTCCTACCCCTAAGGGTAGGAAGAAATCTACCGTTATGTTTAAAGGGTAACAATGTTTCCAATTATTCATTGGAACCTCCAAGGTCTCTTTCCTAAATGGGAAGAGTTCAAGCTCCTGCATAAGGATTACAATCCCGATTGTATTGCTTTACAGGAGACTTGCTTGTGTACTCGCAGATTACCCAACATTTCAGGTTTTGTGGGATATCATAAGAACCCCTGGAGAACCAATTCATGGTTCTGCTGTTTTTGTTAACAACAGGGTTCCCCACAACCAGCTCTCTCTTAACACAGACCTGTAGGCGATTGCTGTCTGCCTGTTTTCCAGTTGCCATTATTTGGTCTGTTTGCTGTATTTTCCTCCTGGTGAGGAAAGAGATACAGCTGTTTTAGCTACAAAGTTAGCTAATTTAATTTCTCAACTCCCTCCTCCCTTTTTATTGATTGGCAACTTTAATGCTCGACACCCCCTTTGGGGGTACCATGATAACACCCCTAGAGGAAATATGATTGAGAGATTTCTGGGCACTAATGATGTCTGCTTTCTTAACGATGGCAGTCACACATCATTTCACATCCAGATGAACAGCTTTACATGTGTGGATTTGTCTCTCTGTTCACCAAGCTGTAGAGCTGATTTTGGCTGGGCAATGGATCCTGACTTGTGAGGCAGTGATCACTTCCCCATTGTAATAACATCATGTACATGTAGACCTACTCCACCACCTAGCAAAATATGTAATACAGAAAAAGCAAACAGGCTTAAGTTCAGGCACCTCTCGAGCCATGATGGGTCCTTCTCATGAAGATATTGAAGTAGCTATTGATGATCTTCTAGCCCACGTCAATCATGCAGCTAATTCCTCCATCCCACTCTCAGGCTCAACTGCTCATGGACCACAATTGCCCTGGTGGTCTGCTGAATTCTCGAGAGTTAGCACTGAATGTAAACAGGCTTGCCGACGTTACCATCGGTGCCCCACGATGGTAAAGAAACTTGCTCATTACATAACTGAGCAAGGGTAGCACGGCGACACACCCTTCAACGAGCTCGAAAGACTTGGATGGTTACATTGCATCGATATGTTGGCAGACCCCTGTAGACAAAATCTGGAAGAAGCTATTGGGGAAATCCAATGGCTTTACAGCTCTCAACATTGTTCAGGCCGGAGAACTGTTGGGAGACTTGTCCCATATTTCTGATGTTTTGGCCGGATCGTTCGCTAATATTTCAAGCTCAAACAACTATTCCATCCAATTCCAGCGCTTTATACTCGAACAGGAGCAGCATCCTATCAACTTTATGGAGCCTAACATGGATAATGAGCCATGTAACCGGCTCTTTTCTATCCATGAACTCCATAATGCACTGAAGCACTGTGGATCCACTGCACCCAGATTGGATGGCATTTCCTATGATATGATTAGGAATATGCATTCATCCCTCCTCTCACATTTGCTGGATATCTATAACTCCATCTGGATTAGGGGCTGCTTCCCTTCTATGTGGAGGGAGGCTGTGGTTTTACCTTTCAAAAAACCAGGAAAGGATGGGACGGAACCCACCCATTACCCCCCCATTGCCCTTACTAGTTGTCCATGTAAATTGTTTGAGAGGATGATTAATACAAGACTCGTCTGGTTTTTGGAGACAAACCATCTTATATCTCCCTCTCAATCAAGGTTCAGAAAAAAACAGAGTACCATCGACCTACTTGTTAGAATGGAGTCTTATATAAGAGATGCTCTTTCGAAAAGGCAGCATTCATTCTGTTGCTGTTTTCTTTGATATTGAGAAAGCATATGATACTACTTGGAGGCGTGGTATCCTTAAGCAACTCCATGATTGGGGCCTACAGGGCTTTCTCCCCAGGTTTTTCGAGCAATTCCTCATGTGGCGCACACTACGTGTAAAAGTTGGAAATAGCCTATCAGAGCTTGTAGTGCAAGTTGAGGGTGTGCCACATAGAAGTGTCCTCAGTGTCACCTGCTTCTCTGTGGCCATCAATAGCATTATCGCAAATCTCCCAGCTGAGATTTCCTCAACTCTATATGTGGATGACTCAGTGCTTATCTGTTCATTGCCTAAATTTCCATTTGTAATCTGTAAACTACAGTGGGTTATAAATACCGTAGCTGATAATGCTTCTTCCAATGGCTTCCGCTTTTCTGCAATAAAGACCAAGGCTGTCTACTTTTACAATCATAGATCGGTGACATGGGACTCTTCCCATTTGTCACTCTATGGTGTCCTTGTCACCTTTGAGCCCTATTTCAGATTTCTAGGGGTGATCTTTGATTCAAGGCTTTCTTGGAGTCCTCATTTGTATGCTTTGAAAAGGTCTTGTCTGAAGAGAATGGACATAATGAAATTACTGTCACACACTTCTTGGGGAAGTGATCGACGCACTCTGTGGCTTCTGTATTCTTAGCTATCTTTTTGCAGGAGAGCATGCTGGGCGCGTGCCCCCTGCCCGCTTTCCTGGGGTATAAGGGTTTTGCGATCCCGCCACCACGGGTGGGGTCCGGTCAGGAAGATGTGCCATTTACACCCGGCATGATGTCTCCGTCCTTCTCTTTGCTTTGAATACGTCCTTCAGGTATTAGCTGTACAGATGCACCTGGATAGGAGGTATACTGTTATTCCTGCTTACATCCCACCATCAGCCGACTTCGACGCAGTGTACTTCCTCCGCGTTGTGGCACGGTTGCTGAGGCCTTTTCTCTTGTTCGGAGATCTGAACGGTAGACCGTCCTCTGGGGAGACTACTCGATTAATCCCAGGGGGTCAATTCTTGCCGACCTGATCAACGAGCTGGAGATACGTGTCCTAAATGTGGATGAGTTTACGCATCACTTGCCCGAGAACCGCTTCATTTTCCTGCCTCGATCTATCTTTGGGCTCTGCTGATGCACAGCTGGATTTTGGGTGGGGGTAGTCAATGACCTCTATGATAGTGATCACTTTCCCATTCAACTATTTTCTGGGCCACTGCCGCCTGAGAGCTTGGCGCGGTGGTCTGCTTTTCAGGAAATGACTGATCTCTGTGTCTCAATGTTTAGGTCGGTAGGAAAGGCCATTGAGTTCTTCTCCGGCAACCTCATCGCCGTGGGACTAACTACTATTACTAGAAGGTCTGGCCGTTTTTCACGCTGACCGCTCCCGTGATGTTCAGGCGAGTGTGAGGTGGCCCTCAAACAGAAGCGTTATGCTCACATGCACTATAAACGCCGCCGAACGATTTCATTATCAGTGAATTTCGTCCAGCTAGGGCTACGTTCCGGGAATACGGCGTGTCTTCACTTAACCTCTAGCAGAAGTGTGGAAGTGAGTCAAAAGGATTCGTGTCACGTTATAGCAGGACCCCTCTTGTTCTCCAGGAGAATATGACCGTAATCTTGAACCTCGCGTTCGTGGCGGAATCCTTCGCGACCGCTTTCTCCGCATTCTCTAGCCCGGTTGCTGCTCCGCCAGCATTCAGTCGCGTGTAAGTTGTTGGAGAAATTGATAAATGTTAGATTTGCCCCTTTTTTTCTGAACAGCGGAGGCCATCTGTCTTTTGCCCACTGCAGCTTCCGCAAGTTTCACTCAAAGTCGGATGCTCTGCTCCGACTGGTAAATGCCGTCTGCGAGGCATTCCTTTGTAGATAACAGTACGCCACGGGGTTTTGTGATCTTGAGAAGGCTTATGATACCGCATGGTGATACAGTATCATGGAGACTCTCCACACGCTGGGAGCGAGGGACGTCTCCCAATCTTTATATCTGAATTTTTGCGAGATCATAGGTTTCGCATACACGTGGGGGCAGCTCTCTCCGGCACAATGGAGTAGAAAGAGGGTGTCCCGCAGGGAAGTGTTCTCAGTGTCGCAGTCTTTTCCTGAGCATCAACTGCATCACCACGGTGCTGCCAGAAGATGTTCTCGCTATGCTCTACGTGGATGACCTTTCGATCTCTTTTGGCGCTGCCCAGATGTCGACTCCAACAGGCTTTGAACCGCGTCTCGCTATGCCGAAGCGCACAGGCTTCGCTTTTCCTTGGCCAAGACTAAGGTGGTGCACTTCTGCCGCCATTCACGGCTACACCTTGACCCAGACTTGTTTCTGAATCGGGTTCACCTGGACGTGGTGGACTCGCACTGATAGTAGCGCTGATAGGAGTACTGCCTTACTTTTTTATCGTTCCTTTGTTCGTTTGAGGCTCGACTACGGATGCGAGTTTTATGCATCCGCAGCCAAGCGTGTATTGCGGAACGTGGACTCGATCTACCACATGGGCCTTCGCCAGGCAATCAGTGCCTTCCACATGTCTCCAATTGAGAGCCTACTTGTCGATGCTGGAGAGATGTCACTCGCTCTGCGTCGTGCACAGCGCATTATTCTCCTGTACGCGCGAGCCCGGTGCCTCCCTCATTCGCCAACAGTTCTCACTGCATCCGCAGTTGATCTTGACGGTGCCTAGGCCGTCGAGAGACGCCAGTCATACCCTAAGCCCTTTGGGTTTAGGGCAGGACTAGGAAACTCTTTCGCGAGCTTGGTATAGCTCTCGGGCCGGTGTCGCCCCTGGTTCTACCCAGGACGCCACCCTGGAGGGTACCACCTTTGACTATTCGTTGCCATGCCTCTTCTCCCAAAGCTTCCACAGCCCCGGGAGTATTGCGTTCTGCCTTTTTGGAGCATACTCGGTGTCACGCTGGAACCGTGCCAGTGTATACGGTTGGCTTCAAGTCACAAGAGGAGGATCGGTTTCCACGCCGTATCCCCTCTGTTTGATTGGGATTGGTCTACGGTCGCACAACCCCGAATAAAAAACTGTGAGTGGGGTCCCACATTTGGTGGCTTTCGACAAACAGGATGTCCGGCAGACCTCTGCAACCTCTCTCAGTCGATGATCGTCCTGATTAACTCTTGCCACCATCAACTCTGTGTGAGGCTAAGCTGTGGGGATAGGCCCAGCGTAAGCCCTTCTCCACATTAATCCACTCACTGCGCAAGCACAGCTTCACTCATCTTTCATCTTTTTCTTTTTCTCATCTTTCATCTCTCTCACTCATCTCTTTCACTCTCTCTTTCATTCAATCATCCCCTTCACACACTCATCCTTTCATTAACCCTTTATCATCTTACCCATAAATTCATCTCCATTTTCATCAAGTGAAGCTTGAGTCATCTTCGTATTCGAAGGACACCTATAACAACAGCAACGAGAGAGAACACATGACCGGTTCGGAGACCATATTCTGATTTATAGCGATTCACAAAACGCCTTGAGTGCTCTCGGGGCATTGTAATCTCCACATCCCCTGGTTCGCGATATCCGTGACACCACGGTTTTTGCGAACCTGTCAGATGTCGAGATTATCCTCTGCTGGGTTCCTGGACATGTTGGAATTGCGGGGAATTAGGGCGCCAAAGACTACGTGAGGACTGGGTGACAAGACCAGCGTTTTGCTCTTCCACACTCCGATTACATGGCAGGAATACGGGCAGCCCTCTGGGCGGCTTGGCAAAGAAGATGCGAGACTGTTGAGTGGAACTTAATGTTAGGTGACATTGCGCTGCGACTGTTCCCATGGACCTACCCCCTAATGCCGCGACGGCTTCGGCTTGCTTTCTGTCGTCTACGAATTTGAGACATCCGGGGGGCGCACGGCCATTTGTTGCAGCGCTCGCCGGAACCTTATTGTGACGACTGCATCATCCCACAGACTGTTTGGCACATTCTTGTTGAATGTCCTAATCTGGATGATCTTCGCGCACGTTACCTGTCCCGGTTCCGGGACTAACGGGGTCGCTACCGTTTGTCCCTTGTACTTGGGGATGGGTTCGTGCACACAGACCTTTGGGACAAAAAACATTTCGAAAAAGGCTTGCCTCCTCCACTTTATCTGACCTTTTTTTTGTAGGTTGCATGTTCCTGCACTGGGGGAATCAGGCCTACCCACGATGCTGGAGCGCACTTCCTTCTTGTGTTGCCTTTTAGCTTTCTTTTTTTTTATTTGACGTCGTTGTTCTTTAGCCTGTGCTTAGCTGTTGTCTTTTTATATTTATTTGTTATTTACATATTGTTATTTGTTTTCAAATCTAGCCTAGTAGTAGGCTCTGATGGGAGTATGGCGACTTTTATCCTAATAGGCAAATTTAAAATAAAAAATTGATGCCAAATATAAAAACAGCAACACATTCATTTTACATCATTGCCAGAAACGACACATATATTTCTTAGGAAAAAGTGTTAAACTGTTAAAAAGTGTTAAGTGTGAAACTGTACATCCTGGAGTTTCCTATTCACCTGTTTCCTCAAAAGCAGCAATGTACATTCTGGGAAAGAATATCAACTAAATAATTTTGAGAAGCAGCTCCAATGATGGAATATCTTTCAATGTTTTACCTCTGCATGGTTTCTTTATTTATTTGGGAATCAAATTTTCACTAAGACTATCTATTATCATTCTTTAATCTTGTATTCTATTTCTCCACACCTGCCAATTGTTGGCCTAGTGTTCTTTCATCTTTGGGCAAGTTCTCGATACAAAATTATATGTATTAATGATTCCAGGCTGCATAATGGAATTGCCTGCCTTCATCTTTTGTTTTATAAATAAAAATAGGTAAACAAGGGTAACTTTTACCAAAGTTTTACATAAAAGTATGAATATAAGTACAATATTTTGTATAACGATCTGGTTTCCTGTAGGATTAATATATAAGCAATACTTTGGTTAAAGTACCTTTATGTTTGGGGCATTGCTTTTATATCTGCAATTTGTGCAGCGTAAACACTTGTTGAAATATGTACTATAAATACTACAAATATAAATATTTGCATTGCCAGAACTGGTAACATAGCTTTGCTTTATGAATCAACTCAAGAAATTTTACTTTACATTTGATAATTAATTGATGCACCAAATTAATTTTAATGAATTTTGTTTTTCAGTTTGCTGCAATGTATACTCATAATTACAGCAGTTTCCTGTTGGCTTTTGTAAGTGAATGTTTTACTTCATTAGTTTGGTAGAATATGAAAGCAGTAAATCTAACTGCCACCAATTATTATTATCTATATTTAGCATTTTCAATTATTATATTTCGGTACCTACCACAAAATTTTCTTTCATTGCTTAAGGAAAATTTGAGAGAACTGTGCATTCTCCTGGTTCCTTGTGCCCAAAGTTGTCTAATCAGTCTCTCTACCTTCCACTAACTTCACCACTTAATGAAATTCATCAAAAACTAGTGGAAGGAGGCCTTCACTGGATTTTCCTTATAAAGTAAACCAACTATATCCACATTTTCCCAAGTTTTGGTTGGCACACATCAATGCCACTAAATACTATCCCCCCCCTCTTTCATTCCTTTATGTTGTATTAAATATAGAACCTCCCAGCATTTTTCCATGCTGTGGGTCTTTATTGATGGGGTGCTATGTGCTATAGCATCTTGTCTAGTGTGGGTTTACCCATGGACAGAAAGCCCTAAACATCCCTCCTTGCACACATATCATACATAATATAATTCGTTTTTCCCTCTATCAGTGCCCTTTCTTTCAAACATTTGTGCCCATACTCAGTCTAACTTTTATGCATTCATCCAACCCTTCTTACATGCCCATACAATCACATAATATGCCTGTTTATAAGCTCATTCCCATCTTTATTCACACCATATTTAGTACCATTCCAAAAGATCAGAATACCTGTATCTCTATCACATCTTCCATAACTTGTGCCATTGCAGAGACTGTCAATCTCTGACAAAACAGGTTTGTGTTAGACTGGTAAATCCAACAGTATGCTAAAGAAGACCTCAAAAAAGGGAAGGCTGAGCTATTACCCATATTGTGAAATGAGACTATTTCAAGATTGCTGCAGCAGTTTCTCAAGAGATTAGTGAGATTTGGGTCAGCGATGTTTCTAGTGGTATAAATGAGAGGGAGGCAGACCCACTCTCTTCAAAGGTTCTTCTGTACGATTGGGACTGTAGAGCATTCTGAGCTTAAAGGAGACTGGGAGATGAAACGGTTTCCTACTACCGCTTAGGGGCAATGTCGGTTCTTTACACCCAATCGACTGAGAACATGGTAGCTGCCTGACTTTTGTCCTCACTCACTCTGCCATTTGCCTCAACTTAACTCACCGGCCCTAATAGCTGAAAAAGAGAATGCATTTCAATCAAGGATTAACTGCCACACTCAAACATCCCTACCAATAACATATACACAATCAATCATAACTACTCACAGACTAATTCTCACGTGGTCACTTATCCAGCTACGTTTCTTGTTCACACTAGTTTCTGTTATTCGCTCTGGCCGAAACTTTTGCACTAATGCACCCTCTCAATAACTGCTGTAAAATACTCAGAGCTGGGCGTTGCGGCAACGAGTTGCCAGAAATAGTCGCAGTCGCAACAGGTCCGGCGGAAAAATGCAAAGTCAAAGTCGCGTCCAGCTCTGAAAATATTCCTTTTGAAAGGAAAGAAAGGCATGCAGGGCACAATGGAAGTCCATTGGGTTCCCTACTCAGATCACTCTCCATCTGCTCGGTCGTCCAAGGCACCCTGAAAAAGAAGATAGGAGGTATACTGTTATTTCCGCGTACATTCCACCGTCAGCTCACTTCGACGTGGGGCCCCCGCTAGGTCGTGGCACGGTTGCCGAGGCCCATTCTCTTGTTCGGGGATTTGAATGGTAGGCATCCCCTCTGGGAAGACTACTCGATCAATACCAGGGGTCAGTTCCTTGCTGACCTGATCGACGAGCTGAAGATAGGTGTCCTAAATGTGGATGAGTTTACGCATCACTGCCCGAGAACAGGTTAATTTTCCTGTCTTGATCTATCATTGTTCTCTTCGGTGTAGTAGATAACCTCCATGGTAGTGATCACTTTCCCATTCAAATATTTTCTGTGCCGCTGCCGCCTTAGAGCCCGCCCCCGTGTTGCTTGGCGCGGGCGTGGTGGTCCGCATTTCAGGAATTGACTGATTTCTCTGTCTCAGTCGAGGAGCTTAGGTCGGCGGATGAGGCCGTTGAGTTCTCCAGCAACCTCATCGTCGTGGGCCTAACTACTATTCCTAGAATGTCTGGCTCTTTTTCATGCCGTCCGCTTCCTTGGTGGTCAGCCGAATTTGAGGCGGCCCTGAAAACAGAAGCTCTATATCTACATGCGCCGCTCGGACGATTTCACTGTCGGTGAATTTCGTCGAGCTAGGGCTACATGTTCCGGTATGTTTCGAAGCACGCGCGCCCCTCTTCTTAGCGGTTATACGTGTCTTCACTTAACGTGAAGACCCCTCTAGCAGAGGTGTGGAAGCGAGTCAAAAAGATTCGGGGCAAGTTCTCGCAGGACCCCCTTCCCGTTCTCCAGGAGATTGGGACCGCAATCTCGGACCCCACGTCCGTGGCGGAATCCTTCGCGACCGCTTTCTCCGGATTCTCTAGCCGGGATGCTGCTCCGCCAGCATTCAATGCACATCGTGATGTCGCGGAAGGCCGCCCACTGGACTTTACCTCAAGAGGGTAGAGGGTACACTCCCAGACTCGCGAATCTCTACTGTGCTCGCTTTTCGCAAACCGGGGAGAGATCAACTCTACCCTGGCCGCTTTTCGCCCAATCTCTCTAACCTCTTGCGTGTGTAAGTTGATGGAGAAATTGGTAAATGTTAGATTACCTTTTTTTTTAACAGCGGAGGCCACCTGTCATCTGCACAGTTCGCCTTCCGCAAGTTCCACTCCACGTCGGATGCTCTGCTCCGACTGGAACTACCGTCTGCGAGGCCTTCCTTCATAGACAGTACTACGCCACGGTATTTTTCGATCTGGAGAATGCCTATGATACCGCATGGCGATACGGTATCATGGAGACTCTCCATACGATGGGTGAAAGGGGACGCCTCCCAATCTTTATATCTATTTTTGCGAGATCTTCGATTCCGCGTACGGGTGGAGGGAGCCTTCTCCGACCCCCTCGATCAGGGTGCTGCCAGGAGATCTTCTTGCTACGCTCTACGTGGACGACTTTTCGATTTCTCTTGGCTCGGCTTAGATTGCCAACTCTTGAGCGTCTACTCCAACAGGCATTGAACCGTGTCTCTCGCTTTACCGAAGCGCACAGGCTTCGGTTGTCCTTTGCTTAGACTAAGGTGGTGCACTTCTGCCGCCATCCACTGCTCCACCCTGACCCAGACTTGTTTCTAAATGGGGTTTGCCAGGAAGTGGTGGACTTGCACCCTTTCTTTCGGCTTGTATTTGACCGACGCCTCACCTGGGAGGCTCATATTCTCAGCCTTGGGGTCTCTTGTACCCGCGCCATTGATATTCTTCGTTCCGTGACGTTCAGCGCCTGGGTCGCTGATCTGGCGACTGCATTACTTTTTTATCGACCCCCTGTTTGTTTAAAGCTCCAGTACGGATGCGAGTTTAATGCATCCGCAGCCGAGCGTGTATTGCTGAAGGTCCTTGGACTCGATCCACCGCACCGGCCTTCCCCTGGCGACCAGTGCCATCCGCACGTCCCCCATTGTGAGACTACTTGTTGATGCTGCGCCGTGGACAGTGCATTATGCTCCTGTCCGCGCGAGCCCGGCACTTCACTTAATTGCCAACTGGCTCTCACTGCATCGGCAAACGATCTCGCCGAGAAACGCCAGTCATGCCCTAGCCCCTTTGGGTTTAGGGCTAGGAAACTCCTTCGAAATCTCGGTATTGCTCGTGAACTGGTAACGCCTCTGGTTCTTCCCAGGTCGCCACGCTGGAGGCTACTACCTTTGAATATTTGCCGCCACGCCACTTCTCCCAAAGCTTCCACAGTGTCAAGCATATTGCGTTCGGCCTTTTTTGGAGCACACTTCGTTTCAAGCTGGATCCTTGCCAGTGTACACGGTTGGCTCAAACTTCCAGGAGGGGGTCCGGTTTCACACCGTATTCCCTCTGTTTGAAGTCAGCGGGCTCTACCTGGTGCTGTCTTATTTTTCACGGCAGAGCTGGTTGTAATACACGTCGTGCCCGATTCGGAGACCGGATTATGATCTTTAGCGACTCACAAAGCACCCTGAGTGCTCCCGGATCATCGCGATCTACACACACCTTGTTTGCGTTATCCGTGACACGACGGTTGTCACGAGCCGGGTGGACGTTTAGATTATCTTATCCTGGGTTCCTGGACAAGTGGTAATTGAGAGGAAAGAGGGCACCAAAGTGTCCGCGAGTATCTAGCGACCATATCAGCGTTTGCCTCTTCCTCACACCGACTACATGACAGGAATCAGGGCAGCTGTCCAGGCTGCCTGGCAAAGGATATTTGAAACGGTCTAAGGGAACATAAAGTTGCGTGCCATTGCTCCCCGACTCTTCCCATAGCCCCCTCCCCCCTCCCCTAATGCTTCAGGTCGCTTTCTGTCATCTCCGAATTGGACACACTCGTGGGACGCACTGCCATTTGATCAAGCATTTGCCCGCACCTTATTGCGACGACTTCGTTGCCCCGCAGGCTGTTCGGCACATTCTTGTTGAATGTGCGAGTCTGAGTTATCTTCGCACAAGTTACCTGTCCCCGAATCGGGACGAGCAGGGTCGCTACCGCTTTCCCCACGTACTCGGGACGGGTTCGTGTACACAGACTTGTGGACTATCTGCGGTGATTCCAATGTTCCAAGAGGACCCAGGGCGCTTGTGAGTCACTATAGATCACAATCCGTTCTCCGAACCGGCCAAAGGCGTTATCTCCCGTACCGTACCTCCACGCTCCGATGCCCGAGCGTGCTTCCTTCTTCTTCTTGCTTGTTTGTTTGTTTATTTTGTTCCTTTGCTTGTTTTTGGCATGTTTTCTTTTTATTTTTTTTTTAATCTAGCCTGTAGTGTGATTACGGCGATTTTTGCCCTAATAATATTATGCAGTTCCCAGATGGGCTATTTAAAAAAAAAAATTCTACGAAATCGTCGATTCCGCTTACGAATGGCGGGGAGTCCTCTCCTGCCCAATAGAGCAGCTATCGGTTCTGCCCAGGAAGCCATCCTGAAGGGTACCACCTTTTGATTATTTGTCGCTACGCCTCTGTTCACAAAACCTCTACAGCGCCGGGAGTATTTCATTCTCCGTTTTGGCAACAGATCTCGAGTCACGCTGGATTCGTGCTCGTGTACACGGATAGCTCAAAGTCCGAAGAGCTTTGGTTTCCACCCCGTTTCTAGCAGGGTTGGCAAAAAACCCGAAATTTTGAAAAAGCCCAATAAAACCCGGGTTTTATCTGGGTTTTCTAAAAAACAAATGCTACAAGCATTAGAATACATAGAAAAAGAATAGCTATCTCTATTTTTATATAATATTAATAATTACTTAGTTTAATAATTTTATTATAGTAAGAAAAGATCACAGTAACAGATCACTGATCGAGAATTGTGGTTACCCATGATAGTCATAACCTGTAGAAGGAGAGATGAATTATGAGTCAGTATGAGAGAAATAATCATAATTTGATACATTTGTTGAAATTCTAAACATAAATATGAATTTTAAATAAAATCATGATAAGTAGCATTCATTTCTTGAAAAAAAAAGAAGTGTAATTTAAAAAAAAAACACCGGTAATAAAACCCTGGGATTTTTTTTATTTGCCAACCCTGGTTTCTCGTCTGTTTGAAGTCAGCGGATCTCTACCAGCTGCTGCGCTTTCTTCGGGACTGAAGTGGTTGTAATACTTCGTACGGTACGGGAGATAACGCCTTTGGCCGGTTCGGAGAACGGATTGTGATCTATAGCGACTCAGAAGTGCCCTGGGTGCTCTCGGAACATTGGAATTTCCGCGCACCATAGTTCGCGATATCCGTGACGACACGGTTGCCGCGACCCGGGTGGATGTCGGAGATTATATTCTGCTGGGCTGCTGAACATGTAGGGATTGTGGGTAATTAGGGTACCAGAGTCCGCGAGGACTGGGCGACAAGACCAGCATTTGGCTCTTCCTCACACTGATTACATAACAGGAATCAGGTCAGCTCCACATGATGGGAGACGGCCGATGAGAACTTAAAAAAATTGTGCGACTGTTCTCGTGGAATTAACACCCCCCTCCCAACAATACCTCGGCCGCTTCAGGTAACTTTCGGTCCTCTTCCTACTCGCGAGACTCACCGTCATTTGATGGAGTGTTACCCTACGCCTTACTGCGAGGATTCTGTAGTTCCCATACTGTTTGACACATTCCTAGTTTCTCCCCCATTCTAGTGGATCGCACGCATTACCTATCCTAGTACCTGGATGAGCGATGTCGTTACCATTTGTTTCTAGTACTCGGGACGTTCGTTTACTCTTGACGCATTTTTTGCTGGTCTCCTCCATTTTATTTGACGTTCTTGGTGTTGGGTGTGTCTCCCTCCGGCGGCAGAGCATACGTTTATTTTTGCCTTTTAATTTTTTTTTTATATATATATTAGAGTAGTGGTAGGGTAGATTAGAAGAGACTGGTTATTTCGGCGACTCTTGCCTTCGCTTTCTTCTTTTGCATAAATTAGCCTAATACTAAGCTCCCCTTGGAGGCAGTCACCAGATAGACGCCATTATCTGGGAATACTACGTATGGGATCTGTAGCATAGAAAGTGGAATGATTGCATAGATTTTAAGCTGTGTACTGTTAAGGAGTCGGTTTGTTATTGTGCTTCGAGCGCCCAGAAGTTGCGACCCTTTGAGTGGGCTTTTTGCAGTCGGCCAGACCCTGCTGATCCTTAACAATTTGGTTTCCTGGGATGCCTCCACAATGTGTCCCAAATATGATTGTAATCGTGTAGTTGTCCATTTGGGGATCTACTCTTTTGTCAGTCTTCTCATATCTTAATTTTCTCCTCGATGAAGTTTTCATTAACTGCTTCACTCCCAATTGCAACCGTAGTTTGGATTTTTTCTTTCTTCAAGCATCTCCAGTTTAACTTTTTACATTCATTATCAATTTTACACAATGCCACAATCTTATTCTCACACTCTTTTTATCGCGATTGGAGCTTCCTTCTCACTCGCACCCTGTCTCATTCTCAAACATGCTTTCTCAAATAGACAAAAGCCAAATACTCTTTGTGGGAAAGTAGTAGTTCTTCAACGTTCAAGTCTTCATTCCAAGTACGGTTCTATGCTCCTGTTTAATTGAATCTTTTATTTTTAAGCTGGTTCTGTTGTTATGTGCATCAGATGAATCCCTTGATTGGACCGTCACTGCATAATACAACTTTAATTGCAATTAAGAAAATATGGGTAAGCTGAATTTAGGTCCTATCCATCCATTCTCTGTATACATATAAAAGATCCCGCATGAGATTTCTTTTCAGTAACGTCGCCTTTTGTTTCTTTTCAGGAGATGTAGTAAGATATCCTTCCGATCCTCCTCTGCGCTTGGAAGTGCATTTACGCCTTTGTGTGTGATTTGGTTTCGTATTCCTGCATTGTTAGAGGTGTCCTCAATATGAGAAGTCATTAACACGATGCATACATATATACCCCCCCCCCCCGGTTTTAAATTACTTAACGACATTCCTTTTTTTAATGTACTTTTGCATGAAATCTAGTCATTTACAAATCTTTTATTTTCTAAACAATAATAATATACTCATTTAGTGTTCGTCGTTATTTGGCTTATGGTGTATTTAAATCCACTACTTGGCTCTAGTCACCCTTGGCCAATTTGTGCATTGCGTTTGTTCATCGTCAAGTGTTAGATTTGTCTGAGTATTAAATTGTAGTGTGGCTGTATTATTGTTATAGAAAAGTATAGGGAGAGTAATTAACAATATATATGCAATTAATCTGAAATTGGTTGGATTAAAAGAGAACCTTCGATTGTATTACAGTCATCCAAGAAGTGTTTCGGCATCCATCACTGCCTTAGAATGAGACGATAGGCCATAAAAACAATAGACCGCTATGTGTCAGCTCGGACCCGGCGCTTACTCCATCCGACCCACCAAAGGGCATTGAATGCTCCAGGATTATTATGGGTAAAGGCTCGTTTCTAGGCTTGGGTCACCTCACGAAAGGATAGTTGCCTACGACGCGCAGCTGACATCACTGGTAATACCACCCTCATAAATAGGTGAAGGTAGGAAGCCAGTTGCTCATATTAAAAATGTGCATTTAGAAACGTTTATTAAAAAAAAAACAAAAAAAAATAATATTCAACGGAAATTAAACTATGGAAATGAAAGGAAGTTAAAGTGGTGGGCACTAGTTAGTCTTCATCGGAACTCGTTTCTTCTTCATCATCGTTTTGCTTCAACCATTCAATAAACTTAGCAATCTGAAAAAGCAACATTTATTAACATCCACTTCATAAGGTGAGGGTGGCGTGCAGCAACGAAAATACCGGTTGGTTGGGGTCAGCGAATTCCCCGCTCGATTAATGTCATTACACTAGCAAGAACAAAACTTTCGGATGCGTGACTTCCCAAGCCAACGTCCCATATTCAGACTTAGTCACCTTTTAATGACTCACCCTCGATGGCTATTCTGTCCCGCCCCTCATAGAAGACAGGAAAAAGACGATATATATTTAATACATAAGAACATAAGAAAAGAAGGAGACTGCAAAAGACCATTCCTGGCCTACACTTGGCAGCTCCTGTAATACCTAAGAAATAGTTCCAGCATAGGTAGACCCTGGGTATGGGGGAGATTGGCGTCTGCCCAAGAGTTAACCTTTATGAAAATTTAATTGGAATCCGCACTGGTTTTGACCCAGGGAAAGAAGAGGTAACTTGTCGCAGTATTGTCAAGGGCGCCGTCCTAGGTACTATTAATCCCCTAACCAACACCTAAGAAGTACATAAATTAGACACGAGACAAATGTCCTTCAAAAAGTAGCAAATTAAAAAGAATATGGCATGACATGTTATTGAGATTAGATATCCGACAGGGGACCCGGCCCCCTCCGAAATCTATGGCAAGCAGAAGCCTCCCTCAAAACTAGATGGCAGTGACCACCATCGTCCAGATAAGTTTAAGGCAAACAAGGTGGTAGCGATCCCATCCTAATAGGACTCTCACTGGCAGCACTGATAAAACGGGGTCGACCCCAAAATGTCATAAGGGGCGTGGGAAACACTCAATAAAAATAGGGAAAAAGAAAACAGCACAACACACACAGACGCACACTTAAATTACAGGCATAAAGCACACATTCTTAAAACAGGAACAGTGCGGGCAATAAACAAACGACATGCGCCAGCCGCACGGGAGGGGGCAAGGCGAAAAATAAAACAATAAACCTAAATACAAAAATGGAAAGATTATTTATAAAATGGATAAAACGCCACTTCGTGATAGAAATGTAAGGAGGGAGTCTTCTGTTAAAAGAAAGCGGTCGAGCAGGGAGGGGGAGACGCCAGAAAGGTTAGGGAAGCAAGGCGGGGACAAACTACTAAGATGTGAGCCACAGACAGCTCGCCACTGCAAAAGGGACAACCAGGGGCAACTCGGCCTCCACCAGAAACTAAATAGACATGGGTGAGTCGCGTGTGCCCAATTGGCAACCTCCCAAGACCGGAGTCGCTGAGAGCTAGAGGACTAGGGATGGAGAGCGCGTTCGATAAGGGACGAATCCCACTCTCTCTGCCAAAAATGAAAGATATACGCCCTGATTACGGGGCAGGAATCCGGGACCTCGAGGGCGGGCGAACGGGACAGCCTCCTCGTTGCCCGGGACCGCAACAAAACGGCCCCCTTATAACGGGATGCATTTCGAACCAGCAAGGGACGAATCCGTAAAACCAAAGGGCGGGTGGACGTAAAAAAACGAACCGCCTCCATAGCAGGCCGGGAATCACTAAAAACAATTAAAATCCCAAGAATTGAAGGATAAAATCAAATTTAAAGCCAAAAGAATGGCCGTCAACTATGCGGTAAAAACGGATGCTACAAGAGGTACAGCGGACCGAAGGGACTCCGTAGAGGACACCGAGCCGTCAATATAGATGGAACGCTGGTGCACATGAGAACACGCATGTTCATGAAACAGGTACTTTACTTCAGTAGACCCTTTCTCCAAATGCCCAAAAGCAGTACAGACCTCAGGAGGGCGAACGCTCTAACATGGAGACGTGGGGAATGGTAGGGCCAACACCCAGAAAGGCGAGATTGTCCCCAACCCGGAGCCGCAGAGGCCGGGGTAGAGATGGCCGCCGATCAAAAGATGCCGAAGAGGACGGGGCAAAAAGGCACTCATGGAATGGAGATGAAAGGTATTGCTGAACACTAAACAGGGATCGTAGGCGCACCTGCAGCCGGTGATATCGCAAGTGAAGCACGCCACCCTCCACAAAGAGGCTAGGGATAGGCGAGGTGCGAAAGGCTCCACTACTAAGACGGGGCCCCAAACGAACGAACGTAGTCAAGTATTTTCAAGGCTGAAGAATACACCTGGCAACCGTAGTCCAGCCAGGATTGAACCAGCGCCGAATAAAGCGACTGCAAGGTGCGCCTATCACTACCCGAAGTGGTTTGGCATAAAACCCAGGGCAAATCCATAGCCTTCGAACAGGAAGCCCTCAAGCGACGCAAATGCGGCACCCAAGTGACCTTGCTATCAAGCGTTAAACAGAAGTACTTAAAAACGAGTACATATTCAATCGCCATGGCGTCCAAAAAGAGGGGAAGGGGACCAAAGACACCACGACCCAAATAAAAATGCATGGGCTTCATTTTGGTGACCGAAAAACGGAAACCCTTGGAGACAACACGACCCGACATGGCATCAATTGCCAGCTGTAATCGACGAGAAGCAGAAGGCGAGCGGGGAGATGAACAAAACAACGTCAAGTCATCCACGAAGAGAGAAGCCAAAAACCCCTCCGGAAGAGTGGACCTGGAGTCCAACCGTCCCTACCGGGCTTGAAAAATGGTAGAATGACCCCCACACGCCAGGAGGACGGATAGATCCTTTTGACCCAAAGCAGGTTGTAAAGGTCAACCAAAAATAACTCGGAGTAGGGATGGAGACGACGGAGAAAGTCGTAGTGGATGCAATAATCACCGGGATAGGTGGAGCCACAGTGAGACAAAGCATCACGCAGCTCATAGACGGAAAAGAGAGCACTGTAAGAGTAGGTGGCGCACATGTTAAAATCTAAAAGGCGAAACTCTATAGCGGCCTTATGATCGAGAAACCGTCGAGGATAGCTACCAGCGCTACTCACCGAAGCAAAATGGTCAGCCAGAGCTTCACTGTCCAACCGGCCATCCGTCACAAGCGAGCCTCCGATATCCAGAGTGGGGATGGCATGATCAGCGTAGCGACCACGGATCTTATTGATCCGCTTCCAAACCAGTCAACAACGTGGACGAAGAGATACAAGATACGTACCGGCGCCAAGACTCACGGTTTACACGAGCTCGGTTGCGATCGATCCTATTCGAGACGGTCGGGTTCCGCCTATAATGGGAATGGGCCAATTGATACGCAGAAATAGCTGACGCACTATCTCTCGACCACCGGGGAACGGTGGAGCATGCCGCACAGGGCATCTCCGCGGAACAAAGCGCAACGGCAAGCATCGAAAATATGAGACCGCTGAATCAACGGTATCGAAGGAACCCCGGGCGGCATCAATAAAGGAAGCCTCCCGGAACCCAACCCAATTTGCTCGCCGCAGATCCCAACGAGGAGGGAAAGGCACGGGCCGGGAAAGGTGGCCGACAGAACGATCGGGAAGTGATCACTCCCGGAAAGGTCGTCCCGAATCGACCACCGGAAATCGAGGAAACAGTCGGGCGAACATAGGAACAAGTCTTCAGCAAAAAAAGAATCCGTTTGAACATGGTAAGAAGTAAAATCGCCGGAAATTAAAAGACAGCAAGGGAATCAGATAATAAGAGGGACTCAACCACTCCGCCCCGGAGATTACAGGCAGTATCACCCCCAAGATGGGAGGGGAGCATTAAAATCCCCAAGTAATAAAAATGGGGTAGGTAACACTCTTGTGAGCTCTAAAAGGTTAGACCGACTCAAATTAAAATTCGGGGGATGTACACAGAACAAACAGTTAAAAGCTTGGAAATAAAAACCCTCGCAGCAACAGCCTGCAAGGTAGTACGGAGGGGAAGTGGCGCAGGAAATAGCGAAGAGGAAATTAAAAGAGAAGCACCACCATGGGACACGCCGCCGGCGGGGAGTGGGGGGATCTAATTAAACACCCGGAAGTGCGAAAGCACCGGGAAGGGGCGAGTCCCAAGCTTATTTTCTTGCAAACAGACCACCAAGGGCCAAACGCTAGAAAGCAAGAGCTTGAGTTCCTCCCACTTAGGGAGAACCCCTTGATTAATTAATTCCACTGTAGGATTACCGAAATTACTGTCGTCTCGACAACAACGCCGGGATTCTAGTGACGGAAACCGTCGAAGGTTCCTGATGACTAGAAGACCCAGAGGGGATAAGGGGCAAATCGCGATGAGTCGGGGACGCACCCAGCACGGACTTGGCAGCGTGAACGGCGGGAGGCGACAGCTGAGAGCCAGACCGAACCTCCAACGTGGACGGCTTATGGCCCGGAGGGAAAGGAAGATTGAGCAGAGACGGACGAGAACTAAGATGCGAAGAAGGCGGAACATGGACAGAAGTTGAGAAGGGAACAGGGTCAGAGGGTGAGGAGGGAACAGGGTCAGGAGATGAAGGAACAGGGGTAGGAGACAAGGGAGACGGAACTGGGGTAGGAGGGAAGATTGAACAGAGGTAAGGGGCAAGGAAGAAGGAACCGGGGTAGGAGGCAAGGAAGATGGAACCGGGCGAACCTCCGCCCTCACGACATCGGTGATGCCAACGGGGGAGGAGGAAACAAAACGGAGGGCGTCCCAACAACCGACTCAGGGACCAAAAAAGCCTCATGAGAGGCAGCGCGCTTGAACTCCGAACGGGATGAGGAGGAACCTTTCCGTTTATACTGAGGCAAAGGAACGGAAGGAACAGCGGGGGCAGACGCCTGGAGGAACTGGCGGATATCTTCCAGCGTCTCAGCTCAGTCGGTCTCACGGTCCGCGACAGAGGAAAGAACATGAGAAGAGACCAAAGGCGAAGGAGAGGGCGGAACGGAGGGACTGAAGACAAAGGAGAGGAAGCAACAGAGGGACCGCGAGGACGGTGGGAACCGACCTCCCGGAGAACGACGGCCGGAGGGGGCGAGTTGCCCCTGCACCCTAGGACGGGCCTCACAAAAGTCCAGCCTGAGGGAGTGCCGAAGAGCCAGGAACTACTACTCAAAAAAGAATACGGGACAAGAACACGAAGCGGCGCTATGGAAACCTCCCCAATTGGTGCAACATTCATGATTCTCACAAGAGGAGCCATGGTACACCAACGCACAGGCAACACAGCGACGAGCCTGCCTACAATTGCTGCTCATATGGTCAAACTGGTGGCAATTAAAACGTCTGGGAAGCTCGACATAACGGGACCAGAGACACGAAGATAACCAGCATGAACAAGCTGGGGCAGATCCTGACGCTCAAAGGTGACGATGAGCGTACTCGTAAGAACCTTAGCGGGACCAACAGACTTAGACACCCTATAAACGTCCGTAACCCTCTGGGACGAAAGTTTATCCTTTAGTCTCGAGACATCATATTGCAGTAATTCGTTGGAGCGAATCACTCCCTTAACAAAATTAAGGCGAGGGTGGCGCACAACCGAAACCGAGACCTCCGAAAGGGAGGACAAATCCGCACGGCGCAACACTGCTCTCGCGAAAATACCTCAACCACTAAATTGCCACTACCACGGGCTCATACGACAGGACGGACTCAAACTTCTCATTTAAATCAAACGCGTCAAATTTAGAAAGCAGAGACCTAGAACTAGAATTCAGCACCAGAAAACGAGGATAATCCAAATCATGATCTATCTCTTTGCGAAGGGATCTAACAAGCGCCGAAAAGAGGACTTATTGACAGGCGTACTACGAGAACCAAAATTTTTTTTATTATTACCCATATAAAGTAAAGTATAAAAGGGGGTGCGAACTCGCGCAGCACAGTCACTGTCTACCGTCGCAACACCTACTCGGAGCGCCAGCCCAACCAGGAGGGTAGGCCCGTCGACCCGTGACCCAACCATCGTTTTAAAAATGGCCGGCCAGCCTCCGAAATAAACCGTTTGGAAAAGCAAAGACCCCCAAGAGCGCCACTCTAGCTCAGGCATCCACCAACCAACACAGGCAGGACCCAGGCATGGGGTCACGCCCCCTGGCGGACACTTCTGATAAACCAAGATCGCCAAACAAACGTAGGTGGAAGGAGGATGCAGGGTGAGAAGAGAATTGGTAGAGAAGACGAAGTAGGGGTTAGCGGAAGAAGAAAAAGAATGCCAAGCTGGGGCCGGACGGGGCGCTGAGTCCCGTCAGCACGGCGGCCAGGAGAGCAAATCGCCGTACCCCTTATGGGGTCGACAAATACCAAGGCTTTTTTATAACAAGGAAGATCGCAGATTTACGCAGATGCCTCTTACACAAGAGCGCATTGATCAGTATCGCAGGGTATGGGAGTGCGGGAAACAATGAATTATCTGAGGCAGACAGAGATAAAAGAGAACCATGAAGCTTCGGCCAGATCAAACGCAAGTGCTCTGAGCCACGGCAGGAATGGAGAAAGGAAAGAATCTGCGAGGAGAGATAGAGTACGCAGGACACACAACCAGCAAGTTTAACACGGTGAGTCAGGCGCACTGGGATAAAGATGGCGGAGCATATGATAACCGTAGATTAGCCTATTGCGACTCGGGTGTAGGCGGGCCAGCATGTCATTTTTAAGGAAGTAGCTTTGACGGCAGATTTGACGCATATGCATCCTACTCGGCGAGGCTTTTTAACTAATGGAGTGGATAGAGGGATTCCATAAAGGAGCGGTCTAGTGGCAGAGAGAAAGAAAATAAAATTATGTTGAACCAGGATCATCAGCCAGAATTTTGGTATGAACAGAAGAGGAAATGCGCACTATGTTTTATTTCCTAAAGGCAGACCCTAGCAGCCGCCAGCAAGAACACAGCCAATGAATCATAAGCCTATCTTTAAACTATTCAAAAAGATCGACCTATAAAGGCATCGGAGGGAGGCTTGATTCTTTCAGGGCTCCCGAGCATACAGCCAAGGAAATAGTATGGCGGGACCGTGCCTGCCTCGAAACTCGATCGATCTACAATAGTGTGTGCACACCCATGGCGAGTACCAAACAACAACAAACAAGCGGTAGCGACCTTGAGTGTCTAAATAAGGAGCGTGCGAGAAGCCATACCATCACCCCATAGAATGGGATATTCTGAAGAAGAAAGAAGACAGCAAGGTTCAGGGAAGCGTTCCATCAAATGAACTGCGTCACGCGAATGGACCCGATTCGGAGGCGACAAAAAAGTCCGGCCGTTGAGTTCAGGGTTAGGTACACGGGGAAAATTGGCGGAAAAATCTTACGCAAAGTTTAGATGCTCGTCGGCCGCTTCCTACCTTTGCCATGCAGCCCTAAGGACTACCCTGATTCCTTCCATACAAAGAGAATAGGGAAGAGCAAAACGCCAATCCGTGCAAACTATTTTACGCCTACATTTCCTGCAATCCCTACATGTTCAGGAACAGAGCATAAGACAATCTCGACATCCCTGCTGGCCGCAGCCGTGGCGTCACGAATACGGCGAATTTGAGGGTGACGAGATTCCAATGCTTAAAGATTTGAAGTCACTATAAATCGCAAATACGTGCACGGAGCGTAATCCCCGTACCAAGCGATGTATTTCAACTACCTTGCCTTTGGAGACGGGCAGTGTCGGCTTAAAACAAGGGGGAGAGGGCGTGGAAGCCGACCCCTTCTTCGGACTTGAGTCATCCATGTTGAACTAGCACGGATCCAGCGTGACACGATCTGTGCTGTAACAAGGAGACAAATGTCCAGACGGTTCTGCCCTCCTGGGCAGAACTAGAGTCGCTACACCGGAGAGTGAAGTCAAGTTCGAAGGAGTTTCATTGCTTTAAACCCCAAAACAAATAGTCTTAGCTTGGCGTCTCACGTTGGCCTAGGTCCCATCTAGATCTTCTGTCGAGGAAATAAATGATGTTGGCTACCGCAAACGCTGGGCTAGCCCGCATACTGTATCGTGTACGCCGTAAAGCAAACAGCAACTTACCCGCATTGACAAACACCCTATCACAAGTGACGTGCGGAAGGCACCTGTCACTAAACGGGGAACACTGGTGAATCAAGTCCACCAACCGCAATTCACGATCGGCGGCTAGTGCGTAGACAACCCATCAGTAGTCTAGCTTAGAGCCACGATAGGCACGGTAGAATAAAAGTGAAGCCCTATCAGCACTCCAAGTGCTGAACGCCACGGAACGAAGAATCTCCCTGGCGCGGGTACAAGAGACCGCTAATTTGCGAAGGTGCCCCTTCTGGTAAGGCGCCTGTTGAAAACGACCTAGGAAATGGTGCGGCTCAACAATATCAAGGCGAGTCCAGGTCTGGGTGAAGTCGTGGATGGTGGAACTTCCACCTTAGCCTTTGTCAAAGAAAACTGAACCACGTACGCTTCGCAGAGCTTGTAGGAGTCGAAGTTCCAGATTTGCCATGTGGGGCGCACCAAAATAACTCGAAATATCGTCAACGTAGAGCTTAGCGACATCTTCCGGTAGCATCAACGTGATACTATTGACATTCAAGGCAAAGACTAACAGTGAGGCCACTTTCCTGCGGGACACCCTCTTACTGCCTTAGTGGACCGGAAAGCGCTCCTCTCCACCTACACACATAATCGACGATCAACAACGAATAAGATAATAAAATTGGGAAATATCACCTAGTCCACATAGTATGGAGGTCTCCCTGAGTATCGCCATGCGGTATCATAGACTTATAGATCAAAAAACGCCGTGGAGAAGTGGTGTACACGATGGAATGCATCGCATAAAACATTTTCCATCAGGAGCAGAGCATCCGATATGGAATGGCACTTACGAATGATGCACTATGCAGGAGAAAGTAGACCTCCGAAGTTCAAAAACAAGGTATGCTGACCAAAAGTCACGTGCTCTCACTTATTCTGATCTATGACCTTACGACCTTCAAAACTTTCATTAATTTTCGGACAAACCTTGGGAGGACCTTGGCAATTATATCATTCGAAAGAGAATGTTAAACAACATAAGGGTTTGCAATTTCGTTAGGATCGGCCGAATAGTTATGATGTTATTGCCAATTAATTCCCCGGGTAAACTTGAGAGGACATTCGTAAATATATCGTTCGAAAGAAAATGTAAAACAGCCGAAGGATCACAAATTTCGTTAGTATCTGCCGAATAGTTATGATGTTATTGCCAAAACAAAATAATTCCAGTGCTAACTTTGGGAGTACCTTGGCAAAAAAAAGGGGAGCAAAACGGGGATCGACCGACCGGCATAGATGTAGCGTCGCACGCGACTAAAAGGCTAATCATATGTTAACCAATTTCTTTACCAACTTGCTCATGCAAGAGAAATTGGGCGGAACCGGCCGGGGTAGAGTGACTACTTTTGATGGACTCCACACCCTTGCAAGTGATGATGATGTAATAAGTGGAGAAATGTGTAGTAGGTATAAATAGATGTGAGGAATATATTTTAGTTTTGCCCTGGTGTAGAGGGCATCTCTTGCATTGTCCTTTTTATTCTATTTTTGCACTGCCAGTCTAGTGGCTGGCGGCTGTATTGGTCACTCTAGCGACCGTTGTTTTCTTATTTGTTTTATCTCTTTTCTCTCTCATCTTTTTTTTATTTAGTTGCATAAATATATATATATATATATATATATATATATATATATATATATATATATATTAGAAATATACTTTTTCGTCCGTCAAGATGGCATTCAAGCCTTTCAAATATGATTTTGCTTATTCATTAGCTTTCATTTTATTTATTTGTATTAGCATTTTGCTTGTGTGTGGGCACTTCGCCTCATTTTACTTTCAATTTTTGTTTTATTATTTTTCTTTTTTGATTTAGTTGGGCACTTAGCCTTTTTTTATTCATTTATTTATTTATTTACTTTAGCTTTCATTTAGTTTAGTTTTGGGGCACTTCGCCTCTTTTATTTGTTTACTTAAGTTTTGATTTAGTTGTTAAATTTTGGTCACTGCCTCTTTTTATTTACTTATTTACTTAATGTCGTTCTGTTTTGGGCACTTCGCCTCTTCTGTTATTTTGTATTCTTCTATTCTTGTGTCTTAATTTGGGATTTCTTCTTAATACGTTGGAGTGATTGGTTGTCTTGTTCCTCTCGGGAGCACAGTCTTCCACTTGGGAATAAGGCTCTCCTGGTGACTTGTCTAGTTGGGGGTTGTAGAATGGCGAGGTTGGCATCTATAAGCGGGAGTATCTCTTCTTCTACCTTTTCCGAGGTCTTTCTCCCGAGCCTCTGGAGGACCATATTCAATGGCTTCAAGTGGGGCTTTCCCGTTGAGTGAGGATACATATCACCGACAAGAGAGGTTAGCGTGCTTCGAAATACACGGGAATTTAGCCCTTGCTTGACGAAATTCACAGTTGAAATAGTTCGGGCGGCGCTTGTAACTGATATACGTTTCTCTCGGAGCCCGACTCATACGGCAGACCAACCAGTGACAGGCAGGCGTGCAAAACGGTCAGCTGCTCGATAAATGATAGTGAGGACTGGGGTGATTATGGTGCTAGATAACTCAACGGCTTCATCAACCGACCTAAACTACTCGACTGAGATAGGGAAGTGAGTGAGCCGGGAATGGGGACCACCCCATTCGTCCCAAGCACCACCGACGTGGTTTCTATTGGGGCAGCGACAAAGAAAGAGACATTTTTATGGGAAAGTGATCACTCCCATGATGTTCATCGACCACTTTCACCCAAAATCAACGAATGCGAGCGGAGAGAAAAAGGAGAGATCGAGGTACAAAAGGAAGCGGTTCTGGGACTGTGATACATGAATTCACCCACATTTAAGACGCCAGCCTCAAACTCTTCCATCAGTTCCGCAGAGACTTGATGACCCCTGGGATTGGTTTTATACTCCCATAGAGGGGTGTCTACAATTTAAATCCCTGAAGAGGAAGGATCGCAGCAACCGTGACACGGCGCGGTTGAAGTCTGCTGACTATGGAATATACAACAGAATGATAAGAGTACTTCCTATCTGGGTCTAGCTGCACTGACCCTGCGTGCAAGGAGGTAATTAAAGCCAAATTGCGCATCTGCGGGCCCGGCCCCCAATTAACGGTAGTGGGGTTGCAGAACCCTTACAGACCGGGAGGGTGAACTAGATGCTTCGAAACGAAAAGGCATCAGACTCTCAACCGACGAAATTCACAGGTTGAAATCGCTCGAAAGGGGCCTATAGACAACGCTTCGAACTCGAATGACCATCAATGAAGCGGTGGTTGTGCAAAACGACCAGGGGGTTCGAGGAGTAGCCACCAATGCCGCGGCGATGAAGGTGCTGGAGGACTCAACGGCCTTATTAACCGACATGAATCCCTCGACTGAGGAGAGAAATTCGTCATTTCTCGAATGCTGACCACAGCACCCGATCCAAGCACCACTTTAGTAGTCTCTCGAGCGCCGCCGGAGGACAGGTATACGAGATTTTAATGGGAAAGTAATCGCTCCTATGGAGGTTATCACCCACTTTACATCCAAAGTCAACTTGTACGTAAGAAGACGAGAAGGACAAGTCAACAAAGGAAAATGAAGCAGTTCTAGGAGAATTGTGTCAACTACGCCACATTAAGACGCCAATCTCCAGGCCTTCGAACCGTTCCAGTATGACCCTGTCCCTGGGAGTGGCCATGCAGTAGCCCCAGTGTCTACTGTTCAAGTCTTTGAGGAGAAAATAAGGTCAATACAACGGAACTTTACCTCACGGAAGCTGGCTGACAGTGGTAAGTAGGTAGTCATTACCTAAAGTTTTGAGGCAACTATATTTTTTCATATAAGAAAAGTACTATAACTAATCAAATGGTGCATTATGTTTTACTAGGTTTGTATCATAATTTGAAGGTGAAATATAGAAAAATTAGAGCCCAAACCCATTTTATTTACAATGATATCTTTTGTTCTTCGGGACTGCCTTAATTCATTTGGGCATACTGGAGACCAGATTTGTATGATATTTTGACTGCATTTTCTCCATTTTTATTCAATAAGCTCCTCACAACCGCTAATAATTGGATGGCTCCCGTTCATCAACCGCCAGTTTGATTAGCGCCCACAAATTCTCTATTGGGTTAAAATCTGACGAATTCCTGGCCAAGGTCCCAAAAGTTCGAAGCTATTTTCAGCCAAGAACTTTGTTATTGGTTTTGCTTTGTGACAAGGTGCGCCATCATGTTAAAAAATTTATCTCCAGATTGGAAGGGCAGTGTCCAGAAGTAGAATTGGGTTGAGGATGATTCAGGCCAAGCCATGAATGAACACCTACGGAACAAGTAGCTTGCGTCCTGAGCAAGGCCGCCGCCTTCCCAATGTTAGGGTCCCCGCTCACCTCGGAGATTCCCCCCCCCCCTCAAAATTGAAACCGAAAACCAACGAGGGCGTTTGTAAAGAGAGATCTGTAAAGAAAATGGTGAAGATGGAGGAAGTGAGAATATGTGAAGATATATAGAAGCAGATCTTTCTACGGGCATTGGGGCGGGAGGGAAGTCATCTGAGGGAGTTGGGGTTAGGAGGGAATGTAATCTTCCAAATGTCAGCAGCAGCATCGTTTTAATGCTACTTTGACTCCTCTTTGGCGGGAATAGTAATAGAAAAGAGAGATGGTGGGCGAAAGGAAGGCGGCATGATAAAAACGACCACCCCTAAATAAAGCCAGGGGAGAAGGGGGTGACCCACCCACTCTATTTATCTCTGTCTCTCGGACCCAACCAGAAGTGAGTAAACGAAAGCTGGTTGGCGAGTAGCCTCCAACCAAGAAAAATAGGTGAGTAAGGAGGGGCTTGTAACGGAAGCAGCGAAAATAAGGTAAAATGGAAAAGTCTAGTAGAAATCTAGTTTGAGATTACCGGGGGCACTGGTGTCGGGAGGGCATGAAGCTCTACCAGGTGCCAGTTGTGCCGGGCTTTGCAAAAGTTCGTTACACTCGATTTTTTTTATCTCTTGAGATGTTTAGGTGTGGGATAGAAAAAGTTGCGCCAAACAAACAAGATTAAGATTTAAGATAAGTTACCGGTGGGTTGCTGCCCAATCCAAGTGGATTCTATATGGCCGCTAGGGTGAAACGAGAAATATCATCTATAAAAGGTGGAGGAGACCCCTTTGTGACAAAAATTTTAAAAACGACGGGTTAAAAGATTCCTCCGCCAATATGAATCGAAGACGGGTGTGTTGAGGAATAGTTAAAGGGGTCGGGAAACAGGACAACCGGAGAATGGTAAAATGGCTACAATCCAATAAAAGTTGGTCAACCGATTGGTCCCCACCGCAAAAACGACAGCAAGGGCTGATATGGGCATCACCCGAAACATGATGGCCGTGAGTAAGTCTCGTGTGGCCAATGCGAACTCGGCAAAGGGCCACCTCCAACGACCGCATTCTATGACGACTCGAGGGCCAAGAGCGAATAGAATTTTTATATTTTGTACAGTTTGGATGTTGAACAGTCATCCCATTCATTCTGCCACAGTGGAAAAATATACTTTCTTATTGAAGGAAAGTAGTCCCTAAAAGGCAGAGCCGAGTTCTCAGGGGACACAGAATGTGCTGAGCGGGCCAGCCGATCAGCCTTCTCGTTGCCCAGGACCCCCACATGCCCAGGAACCCAGCAAAAAATAATTCTATATCGGAATGCATTTTGGATCAGCCAGTTGCAAATTTCTGTGACTAGGGGATGGGACGCATTAAAAGATCTAATTGACTGTAAGACACTCCTTGAGTCGGAAAAAATAACAAAATCACTAAAAGGTAAAATTTGGACGAGTCTAAAGGCTAAAAGGATTGCTGAAAGTTCAGCGGTACAAATGGATGCTGCGGGTGGCAAAGATAGAGTTAGGAATTCTCCTCCTGGGTAGATGGCTGCGGCGCCCACGCCACCGTCCGACTTAGAGCCATCCGTGTATAGTGGGCAGCATTGTTTGTGGGAGATCGAATGCTCTAAGAACAGGCTTTTGATGATGCGAGGGTCCATAGAGGACTTCTCCAGGCTCCACATGTTGGTACATACTGTGGGGAGAGGAGCACGCCACCTAGGGTTCAGTAAGGATGGAAAGGTAAGGACCCTTGGAGCATCCAGGTTAGAGAGATGATCTCCTATATGCCGCCGTTGATTCGGCAGCATACAAGCATCTGTAGACCTCTGATACAGGGGCTTGCTGTACTCGGCAGAGGTATCGCATGCAGATTCGAAGTCTATGGTAGGGCAAAGGAAGTACCCCACTCTCGCAGTAAAGGCTGTTTGTTGACAGAAGTACGGAAGGCTCCACTAGAAAGGCGAACTCCAAGGTTTCGAATGGGGTTCAGCATTTTAAGGGCTGAAGGGGAAGCCAATGAGTAAATTTGACAGCCATAATCCAATTTGGATTGAACGAGGGCTGTGTACAATGTCCACAATGTTTGTCGGTCACTGCCCCACGAAGTGTGTGAGAGGACTTTCAAAATGTCTAGAGCCCGCAGACAGCCTGTTCGAAGTCGGCGTAAGTGTGGTAACCAGGATAACTTTGGATCGAGAGTTACGCCAAAGAACCGAAACTCGGAGACAAACTCTATATCTTCGCCTTGTAGGGATATAGATGGTGGAACAAAAACCCCTCTGCCTCGGTGAAAATACATTGCTTTGGTTTTGGTCGTGGAAAAGCGGAATCCCTTAAGTTGTGCTCTTTTGGATACAGCATCGACTGCCAGTTGTAGCCGACGCGCTGCTGATGAAAGGCGAGGTGATGAACAGTATAGTGCTAAATCATTGACAAACAGAGTTGCCGATACACCTTCTGGGAGAGACGAAATAATATCATTGATGGCAATTATAAAACATAAGACACTTAAAACACTGCCCTGAGGAACTCCCTCCTCTTGGGGTTGCAGGTCAGAGTATGCGTCTCCAACACGTACCTTGAAGGATCGAAATGCTAAAAAACTTTGAATAAGTGAAGGTAAAAGGCCTCTCATCCCCCAGATGTATAACTGCTTCAAGATGCCGTATCTCCATGTTGTGTCGTAGGCTTTCTCAATATCGAAAAATATGGCTAGGACTCAGTGCTTTAATGAGACAGCTTTCCGGACTGATCCCTCGAAACGTACTAGTAGGTCAAGGGTACTATGACCTTTGCGGAAGCCACATTGAAATGAGGAGAGAAGGTGATTGGTTTCTAGGAACCAGTTTAGGCGCTCCAATATCATTTTTTCCAGCAACTTACTCAAACAGCTGGTGAGAGCTATAGGGCGATAGTGATCTGCATTCAACCCATCCCTGCCCGGTTTGACAAAGGAAAGGATGATCCCAATGCGCCATGATGACGGGTAAAACCCTTCACCCATATAAGGTTGTACAAATCAAGCAGGAAGAGAGTAGAATGTGGATGTAGGTGCCGAATCATATCGAAACGGATCTCATCAAGGCCAGGGGAAGTAGATCTGCAAAGGGACAAAGCGCTTTGCAGCTCATAGATGCTGAATAGAGCGTTATACGGAAGGTTAGATTTTGTTATAAAGTTGAGAGAATGAGATTCTTCCTTTGATTTGTAGGATTGAAAAGCCTTATCGTAGCGGCTGAGCCTGTTGACGGCGCGGAAATGGTCAGCAAAAGCATTGCTGACCGCCAGGCCGTCATTCTCCAAGGAACCGTCTAAGTTGAGTGTGGGGGTATGATGATTAGCATAACGGCCCCTGATCTTATTAATCCTTTTCCAGATCTTAGCAGTAGGTGTCATAGAGGAGATCGATGAAACGTATCTGCGCCATGAATTTCGGCGAGCTTGACGAAGGGTTCTTTGGCGAAGCGCACGAGCTCGGTTTCGGTCGACCTTGTCGCCCAAAGTTGGGTTCTTTCGGAATCGGGCATGGGCTAACTTGTAATTTTTGATAGCTGTTGCACATGTCGAAGTCCACCAGGGCACGGTTGAGCGGCCCGTGACAGGTCGCCTCCGTGGGATGGTCTGTGTTGCTGCATTGTAGATAGTCGATGTAAAGTATTTTACTGCCGCGTCCACTCCATTGAAGGTCCCCAAAGATGCGTTTGTGAAGGACGCCTCTTGGAAACCTTCCCAATCTGCATGACCTAAGTCCCACTTAAGGGGCATGGTTGTATGAGGGCCAACTTGAAGGGCCGACAAGACAATAGGGAAATGGTCACTCCCATGGAGATCGTCGAGAATTGACCATCGAAATTCCGTGAAGCAATCAGGGGAACAAACAGATAGGTCAACACAGCTAAAAGAGTCCGTCTGGACATGATAAGAGGTAAAATCGCCAGTATTTAAAACACAAAGAAGGTCAGATAATAAAAGAGACTCTAAAACACTGCCTTTGGCATTTCGAGTGATGTCACCCCAGTATGGGTGACGGGCGTTAAAATCTCCTAGTAATAAGAATGGGGAGGGAACTGTTCTATAAGTTCTAAAAGGTTGGATCTTGACAATGATAAACAAGGGGGTAAGTAAATAGAGCAAACGGTAAAAAGCTTAGTAAGAAAAACCCTCACAGCAACAGCTTGGAGGGTAGTATGTAGGGAGATGGGAGAAACATGGTAGGATGAAGATACCATGATTGACACCCCTCCATGAGAGGGGCTTCCAGCAGGAGCAATAGAGTTGAAAGTGAGAAAACCGGGTACCAGCGGAAAGGGCCGTATACCCAGTTTATTCTACTGGAGACAAATAACAGCTGGGTGGATAGTCGTCAAAAGAATTTTGAGTTCTTCCCACTTTGGAAGAAATCCTTGACAATTCCATTGTAAAATGGAAGATATTATGTGTGACGATTAGATACCACTGTGGATATCTTTTTCTCTTTTGAGGCCGATAATGTATTTGAGGTTCTTCCCAAAGAGCTTGGGAGACGGAGAGCTGATTTTGAGGATCCTGCTTTTGCAGGGGAAGAGATCCTAGATGGAGTAGTAACTGAGGTTTTTTTCGTGGGTTTTAGAGAACCGACCGAGGCCCTTGATTGTAATTCGGGCTCGCAACCTGGCGGAAAAGGAAGATCCAGAAGGGATTTTCGGCCGGTAGACCCGGATTCATGGGTCGGGGGTATTTTCGGTGTCTGAGGAGTTGGTCCAACCGCCGCAGTTGGTGATGTTGGAGTATCAACTGCTTCCATCGGATCTTGGTTGGGAGGGTGAGCGGGACGAACAGGTGATCTGAGCGAGGTGTGTGGAGCTGGGTGTATTTCTGCCATCTTTTGGATCAGGATGGGGCCTACGTCCTGTGAAGGGCGAGACGGACTTAAGGGCAGAGAATGTTCAACCATAGGGGAGGAGTCCATTGGAGATTCTCGGGGTTCGGCCGAGTCGGCTCCAGAGGCTGCCCGCTTATTGGTGGTCGATGACCCAGGTTAGGAATCCTTTCTCTTACCACTGGGTTTTGAGTCTCGTGGCCGGGTGGATGAACCTTCACTGGTCGATGTTGAGGATTCTTTCAAATAGCGCCTGATGTCTTCAAGCGTCTCTCCCAGCTAGAGCTGCTGGAGAGAAGGGGGCTACATTGGTTATCTCGGTATGAGAGCGATGCTTCGACTGCATATTCTGAATATTCTCGACGCTGCGAGTAGATCTAGGGTGAAGTGCTTCAGGCTGGTCGGAACTCGCGCGTGATGGTCGGTTTCGTCCAGCATCACGTAAAACGTCAGAGAAGAGCCAGCCGAGTGGCGAGGTTTGTGCTCGGGCACGCTGGCGGGCCTCTCTTATATCTAGACGTAGGGAGTCGCGCAAAGCGAGAACTTCCTTTTCATATAAAAATATAGAGCAAAGTTTCGACGCAGCACTGTGGGTACCTCCGCAGTTGGCACAGTGGGGCGTTTTGGTGCATTCGGGGCCATGGTAGTCAGAGCTACAATTCACGCAGGTGCGAGGGTGCCGACAAGCTCGGCCAACATGTCCAAATTGATTGCAATTGAAGCAGCGTCTGGGTAGTTCGATGTAGGGACTTACCGGGACACGAAGGTACCCAGCTTTAATATACTGCGGCAGTTCTTGTCGTTCAAATGTTAAAATCAGTGTGGCGGTTGGAACTTTAGTGGAGCCTAATGTTTTAGTTACCCTGTGTACGTGTGTGACACGTTGGGTACTGAGCTTACTCTGAAGGCGGGTGGGGTCGTAGTCCTTTAGTTCGTTTGAACGGACGACACCTTTGACGAAATTCAGACGCGGATGGGGCGAGACAGTTATTGGAATTTCAGCTATCGAAGATAGATTTCACACAAGGTTGTGTTGAGAGTGGGATGACACCTCGACTACGACATCACCACTTCCTCTTGACCACATCCGGCGGGGTTCACCACAGCGTGACTCAAAAGATTCATTGACGTCAAACACATCGACTTTTGCAAGTGGGATGTCAGATGATGAATTCATGACAAGAAAGCGAGGATAATCAAGATCTGGGTCTACTTCGTTAGAATAAGGGTCCAACGAGCGAGGAAAGGCTGAAAGGGAAGCTAAGGAACGTTTGGCACGAGAACCCTTACGAGAAGGGGAGGTTTTTGATTTATGGCTAGCCATTGCAAAAAGAAAAAAACTTCGCATTCTCCTTCGGGGCTCCCCACCATGGAGGCCTACAAGGGCCCGGCACTACTGCAACTATACAATCAGTTACGTCCGGTATGTCCTCTTGGAGAATGGATACGGATCCACCACAACATCTAAAACCCTAAGAGGCTGCCCGAGTTCTCCTACGCACGGAGAAAAGGGGCCAACGATGGGTTTCTCCTTGGGCATTCGGTAGACGAAGGCGGTAGAGATGCCCAGCCTCTTTCACTTTCATGAAAGAACAATTCAGAACCAATCCATTAAACGAGCAGAGGTCCGGTATTGATATGGACCACTAGATAGGTGAAGGAAGAGGGGGAAATAAAGGGCGGTGGAAGAGCGTAATAGAGGAGGAAAGAAAGAGGGGTATGTTAAAAGTCTTGTTGGCAGCACCATGGGTCCCCTAGGGGGCCCAGGGCTGACCCCCCTCGCCACGAGAAGGCCAGAGCCTCTCTGGGAACAACCCCTGAAGAAAAGATCCCAGAGAGGGAGGGGGGCCAAACAAACAAAGTTCTACTTTTCCAGCAGGTGACATTAAAACGTCTTTTCCATTGTGTTCAGGTGTCGAGATGAAAGTTAAGAAAAGAATAGAGATCTCTGCTCCCTTGCGACTCAACGTCAGCCGGATGACCGTCCACAGAGTCGCGGAGCGTCTCAAGAATGGGAAAAGACGTCAAAGATCGACGTCCTTAAAGCAGACTTCAAATTATCAACCGTTTGGCTGTGAGAAAGGCCTTCGAAAGTGCTCCATATCTCAAAATGACAGCGGTCGCGAAAAGAACATCTTGGTGGCCACGGTGTAGCGTACGAGAAGTGCAGGCGAGCGGCTTAAAAGCTTCGCTTGAATGTCTTTTTTGAGACTCAGGATGGGAAAGTGGATTCGCCGCTGGTTAACAGTGGTCCAGCGACGCGGGAAGCTGTTCGCAACTCGCCTACGCTATTATTATTTCTTTGCCCCTTTTCCTACTCTCCTCTATTTACAACGGTGACCAAGGCCGTCAAGGAGAGCGGCAGGAGCTTGAGGTGCGTGGAAAGGCTTCTGCTCACCGACCGTATGCGAGAACAACCTCAGAAGCGCTGCCGTCGCCTTCTCAGCTACTTTAAGTGTCATGACAATCGAATTCTCATTTTTTTTCTTAGGAAAAAAACCTTCACAGTCGATCCGGTCATCAACAACCAGAACCACCGCGTGGTAAGGTTCGGCCAAAACTCTCTGAAATCCGCTCCGTGTCCTTAATCAAGCACCTGACCTCCGTGATGATGCTTGGCGTCGTGGCTTCAAATCACGAGGTTCGCAACAGGTTACAGGCTCACCGCGGACGATTACAGGGACATCTTGGTCACGAAAGTCCTGCCCTGGGTAAGAAAGATCACGAAGAAGATGGACTAAGTCTATAGGCCGGGCAGTGCGCCGGCCCACACTGCTAAGATCGTGCAAGAGTAATTGGGGTCGAAGGACTTTTGGACGCCGCAGTTGCCCGACCTCAATCCCATCGACTACAGCGTGTGGGCGCTTGTCGAGGGCAAGACAAACAAGGTCTGTCAATTGCGTGTGGGCGATCATGGGAAACGACTTCGTCCGCAACGTGTGCGGGGGCTTCATCTGTCGCCTGGAGCGCGTGCTCGTCACCGAGAGCGGTCACATTGATTAATATTACAATTTAAACACATTTAAATAAAAACCTGTCGAACTCATCAAAACTATCATTGTGTTGTCTGTTGAGTGTAACAGGACTTTTGTAATATCAGGTAAGTCTAGATGGGGTACCCCCTTGTTTGGAGACGGGGGAGGGGGATCAGAGTGCAGACAAAAATCTAGTGACTGACGCTATCTGTCCTTCGCATCATGACAAGAACCCCCGACAGGCGCGTTCCTGGGTCATATTCTGTTTTGACACCAACCAACGATCATGGACACCAATTGTGACCAGTGGGGCACCCGGTTCGCATCAGGGGTATGTGGAAATGAGTACGCGAATAGGAGACAATCGTACACCATGTCAGGGGTATGAATACCTCAATGGGGGATACCTGCACTCCATCGGCAGGGTTCAGGAACAGAGAAGAGTGCTTGCGCTGTGAAGACGGGAAGAGGTATAATAGCGGTGTTCTGATTAACTATATGCGTGGAGCTATTTACCGTCATGGGGATAAATTTCCGCATATCCACCAATCGGCAGCGAGTTCGTGACGCTGCTGCTTAAAATTTTGTACCGGCGCTTGCTGGGATCGAACCCTTACAGCGACGTTGGAAACCCAACGCGGTACAGACTAGGTTAACGAGAGCTCCACTAGCCACCAGAGATTCCCACCCTCTCTACCAAGGTAGCAAGAATTTGCCATCAGAAAAGTCGCATCAATTTTATTTCAGAAATTGAACTATGCTTTTTCAAAACTTGCATCCCTCCTCTTCTCAATGAAAGGGTTAAAACTTTGCTCTGGAATCGACTTAATGCAATAAAGAACGTGAAGCCAGTTAAAAAAAAACAAAAACGTCTTCTACTTTGAGTTCCGACAAAGAGGGAAAGAATAAAGATCAAACACACCCTTACATTTTGGGCAATATGTGGAAAGACCTTAGTGCGAGCGCCATTCCTCGAGAACCAGAATAGAATGATTTCGTCATCCAGAATGTCCAACTCCTGGCTCATTTCATACAGAATGCGTTGCACTGTAGGCAGGTATTTATTATCTTCATTGACGATATCCTGAAATGTAAGTTAGTGAGTCAATGATCTTTTCCTACTGGAACTAACAGTAAAAATAAAGCTGTGGATAGGGGCTTATTGCACAGTACCTCGATCGCATTTAAGACCACAACTTGGTCCTTTGCCTTTTTTATATAGTTCTTGATGAGGTCTCCGAAAGTTTCGAGACCCTCCTTGATTGACTGCCATAACTTGTCTCCAGTTAAGGGCATCTCACCCATCTCCGACACCACTTGAAGCGAAACCTGTATAGGAAAATGTTGCTTATTAAAAAAGGTACACAACAGTAAAATATAGTGGCTAAAATTTGGAGCTTTATGCTGTATGGTACCACACTATACAAGTAATTCATCCGTAGCACCAGCATGGCACCCAACACTCGGCAAATCACATGCAAACTCCAAAACATTAAGAACACGCTCAATCATAACAGGGCGCACTTGAACCACACCGACACACCGAAGCAAAAATACTTCCACTCAACGTTCACTTAGAGATGATGGATCCCAACACTTCAGCAGAGCACTGAACCCCTCCCACTCCAACCAGCACTACACACAAAATAGAAGCCCCAGCACACTAATTCCAGCACTACCACCAAACTACAACCTAATAAAACATACAAGAGCAGGGGAGCCGGAGACAGAGTCAGAGGCTGGAGCCATGGAGCAAGGAAATTTTGAAGGAGTCAGAGCTGAAGTTGGAGCTAAGCTTATCATATTCACTGGAGCCGGAGCTGGAGCCATTAAAATTTCTGCTTGCTCGGGCTCCTAAACATTCTAATTAATTTTTTTACATTTATAATTTGGTTAATTAATATTTAATACAAATAATAAATTTTCAAAAATTATTAATGTTTAATAAATTAATTAACAAATGTAACTTATCTTTTTTCAGTTTATAACTTTCTAATCAATATTTGAAACAATAATACCAATATAATTTAAAAAGAAAAACCCTAATATGGCTGGCAAAACTAAAAAATCTGCAGGGTTTAAATATTTCAAAGAAATTGCAGATAAAAATGTATTTATTTGCCAAGTAACAAAAGAAGATGGAGTCATCTGCAGTGTCAAAACAAGTGCTAAGACATCAAATCTAAAATGCCATTTAGAAAGGCAACATATTAAAGTATTTAAATCTGTCAAGGAAGGAGGCACAGAAGAGAAAAATGATACAACCCTTCAAGTAGGCAATCCTCTATTTCAAAATACTTTCCCTGCAAAAAAGTAACAATATCAATGACTAAAACAAAATTTCAAAGACATATCATCCAATTGGTGGTAAATAATGGAGTGGTGCTCCAATTGTTTTCTTCATAAGCATTTGTTAGATTAAATTGAGAATTAGCAAACAAATTAGCAGTATCACTGGATAGGTATGATATAAGAAATATGGTGGTAAAGGAGGCCGAAAACAAGAAAAAAATATTGAAAGAAATGTTAGATGGCAAATTTTGTTTTCTGAAAATGGATGTAAGCACTAGACAGAGAATTAATTATATTCAATAGAGAAACCTAATGCAGACTCAACTATGGGTGACAGTGAGTTGTCTGAAGAAAGCATTTCTCTGAATGCCAGTATAGAAAATGGTGAAAATGAATCAGAATTAGATGAAACATTAGTCAGTGCTGTGAACAGCATAACATATGTTTCCATTATAGAGCACATGACGTGTGCAGTGCACATGCTCAAACTTGCTATTCGTGATGGTTTGAAAGAGAAGCATGTCTACACACTAATAAGCAAGCTACGTCAAATCGCGGTGATAAAAACACCTAAAATTGATGCTATATTAAAGCACTGAGCAGGTAAAGTGCAATAATAGATCAAGCCACTAGGTGAGGCAGTACTTAATGATTCAGCGTCAATAAAGAACATTCTAATTGATATGGCAGATCCAGACATAACATTGATTGAATTTCAATGGAGTCAAGCGAAAGAACTCAGAGCAATACTTCATCATCCATACCTAGTTACCAAAAGATTACAAGCAGTGGACTTGATGCCTGGTTCATTTTATAAAAATCGAAAAATCTTATTTTTACATTCCCCTCAAACTGGTGGCATGATTGGAGAAGAGAAGCAATAAAAAAATCTATGCTGCCTAGAGAAAAGCCTCCTCGATAACCGTTTGTTATTAGTTGTCATATATGTTGCCCCAATGCAGTGTTCGAATGCAACGAGGACCAATGTTATCAAATATGATATTTTTTTAAATTTAGGAGCGGCAACTACCTACTTGGGGCATAAGTCGCCATACTCACCAGAGCATACTACTAGGCTACAGTAAAAAACAAATAACGATAAAAAACAATGCCAAGAAAGGAAAAAGCAAACAGCGAGCGACAAGAAAGGAAAACAAAGCAAACAGGCAACGAGGAAGCGGGCTACGGCGTCGGGGGGTAGGCCAGCCTTCCCCCAGCGCAGGAAAATGCTACCTACAACAAACAGCCAAATAAAGTGGAGGATCGTATATATACTTCACAAGTCAGTGTGCACAAGTAGCAGCGATCCCGCTCGTCCCGGGTAACGTGTGCGAAGATCACCCAGACTGGGACAATCAACAAGAATGTTCGGAACAGTCTGGGGTACAACGCAGTCGGTCGCAATAAGGCGCAGGCGAGCGGTTCCGCGAGTGTGTCCGATTCGAAGACGACAGAAAGCAACCTGAAGCAATCGTGGGATGAGGGGGTAGGTCTATAGAAAGAGTCGCAGTGCAATGGCACGAAACATTTAAGTTTCCCTCGACCGTCTCCCATCTTCATCGCCAAGCCGATAGGAGGGCAGCCCTTATTCGTGCCATGTAATCGGTTTGAGGAAGAGCGAAATGCTGGTCTGGTTGCCTAGTCCTCGCAGACTCTTTGACACCGTCACCGGCGTGCTCACTCCCTACAATTTCTAACATGTCCAGGAACCCAGCAGAAGATAATCTCGACATCCGCCCGGTCCGCAAGACTGTGAAGTCACGGATATCGCGAAACAGGGGATGCGGAGATTCCAATGCCCAAAGAGAACTCGGGGCGTTTTGTGAGTCGCTATAAATCACAATCCGGTCTCCGACCCGGGCACGTCGCGTTGTATTGAAACCAGCTCGGCCGTAAAGAGACTGTGCGCCTGGCAGAGCAAGTTGACTTCAAACAGAAGGGATACGGCGTGAAAGCAGATCCCCTCTTGGGACTTGGAGCCATCCTTATACACTGGCACGGTTCCAGCGTGACACGAAGTTTGCTCCAAAAAAGCAGAACGCAATATTCAATGCGATGTAGAAGCTTTGGTAGCAGAGGCGTGGCGACAAATGGTCAAAGGTGGTACCCTTCAGGGTGTCGTCATGGAAAGAACCAGGGGCGCCACCGGCACGAAAGCTATACTTAGCTCTGGAAGGAGTTTCCTAGGCCTAAACGTAAAGGGCTTAGGGTATGACCGGCGTCCTCGGCGGCATGGGCACACGTTGAGATCAACTGCGGATGCAGTGAAAGCTATTGGGGACTGAGGGAGGCGCTGGGCTCGCGCGTACAGGCGAATGCACTGTGCACGGCGCAGAGCGAGTAGCTTCTCCTTAGCATCAACAAGTAGTCTCACAATGATGGACGTGCGGATAGCACCGGTCGACAGGCGAAGGTCGGTGTGGTGGATCGAGTCAAAGGACCTTCAGCAACACACGTTCGGCTGCGAATGCAAAAAAACTCGCATCCGTAGTCGAGCTTCGAACGAACAAACGATCGATAAAAGAGTAAGGCAGTAGCCCGATCAGCGCCCCAGGCGCTGAACGTCACGGAGCGAAGAATATCCATGGCGCGGGTACAAGAGACCCTAAGGCTGTAAATATGAGCCTCCCAGGTGAGGCGTCGGTCAAATACAAGATCAAGGAAGCGGTGCGAGTCCACTATCTCCAGGCGAACCCTATTTAGAAACAAGTGTGGGTGAGGGTGGAGCCGTGGATGCCGGCAGAAGTGCACCAACTTAGTCTTGGCCAAGGAAAACTGAAGCCTGTGTACTTCGGCATAGCGAGAGACGCGGTTCAATGCCTGTTCGAGTCGATGCGCCAGAATATGCTTCGAGAGCATCTTTCGGGGACACCAGGTAATGCCGTTGATGCTCGGAGCAAAGAGTGCGACACTGAGGACACTTCCTTGCGGGACAGCCTCTTCCTGCTCCATTGGGCAGGAGAGGGCTCCCACCACCCGTACGCAGAATCGACGATCTCGCAAATATTCAGATATAAAGATTGGGAGACTTCCCCTCGCCTCCATGATACCGTATCACCATCACCATGGGCCTTCTCCAGATTGAAAAACAACGTGGCGTAGTGCTTTCTACGAAGGAAGGCCTCGCAAACGGCATTTTCCAGTCGGAGCAGAGCATTCGACGTGGAGTGGAACTTGCGGAAGCCGCACTGTGCAGAAAACAGATGGCCTCCGCTGTCCAGACAAAAAAGCTAATCTAACATTTACCAATTTCTAAATCAACTTGCGCATGCGGGAGGATAGAGATTGGGCGGAAAACAGCCGGGGAAGAGTAATCTCTCCCTGGTTTGCGAAAATCGAGCACAGTAAGGATTCGTCGTGAGTCTGGGAGGATGCCCTCTACCCAGATTTTGTTGAACAAATCTAACAGATAGTCCATGCCTCGCTACTCAGTTGTCAAAGCATGGCGTACGGGACATCGTCCGGACCAGGGGCGGTGTTCGCGCACGAAATGAGAGCAGAACGCAACTCGCTCAAAGTAAACCTGTCGTTGAAGGGTTCTCCGCCTCTGGAGGTAAAGTCAAGTCGGCGGCTTTCCAAGACATCACGACCCACATTGAAAGCTGGCGGAGCAACATCCCGGCTAGAGAATGCGGAGAAAGCGGGGTCCAAGATTGCGGTCCTATTTGCCAGGGAAACAGGAAGGGGGTAAAGGTCATGCGAGAACTTGCCCAGAATTCTTTTGACTCACTTCCACATATCTGCTAGAGGCTCTTCCCTTTAAGTGAAGACACGTATGCCCGCCAAGAAGAGCGGCGGGCGTGCTTCAAAATATACCGGAACCTAGCTCAAGCTCGAAAAATTCACCGAGGGTGAAATTGTTCGGGTGGCGCTTATAGCACATGTAGGCATAACGCTTCTGTTTAAGGGCCTTCTCACACTCGGCTGACCAGAACGGAAGCGGTCGGCGGGCAAGACGTTTTAGGATAATAGTTAGGCCCACGGCGATGAAGTTGCCGGAGAACTCAACGGCCTCATCTACCGACCTAAACTCCTTGACTGAGACAGAGAAATCAGTCATTTCCTGAACTGCGGATCACCGCGCCCGCGCCAAGCACCACCAGATGGGGAGGGAGGGGGTCATCAGGCGGCAGTGACCCAGAAAATGATAGTTGGATGGGAAAGTGATTACTACCATGGAGGCCATCAACTACCTCCCACCCCAAATCAGGCTGTGCATCCGGAGAGCACAGAGATATATTGAGGCAGGAAAATGAAGCGGTTCTCAGGGAGTGATGCGTAAACTCATCAACATATATATGTATTGAACCAGGATGAGCAGAGTCGATGGCCAACACACCCCGTACCTATAATACTTGCCCTAGCCAGTGGGCTTTCCCGCCCTCGCAGCAGGTAGGTACCTCACAGTATACACTGCCAATCCACTAAGGCTCATAAGAGGACGAAAGTAGTTCGGACAATCAGAACCTGTGTGGATAGAAAAGCAAGTTTGGAAAGGAGTAGGCGGGTATGTAATAAAGAGAGAAGTAGAGATAGGTGGGTCCACTGAGTAGGGTGGGTGATCACCTATTATTATCAAACACTAGTGGTAAGTGATCTCAGGATGGCATGCAGTGCCCCCTGGCACCATATCTAGTGTACTGAACTTTATCCAGGTGGGAACAGTCCTCCTTGTACAAAGTGTGGGTACAAAGGTTTGAGGGGATAGCTGTAATACTACTAATAAATAATTATAATACACAGCAATTAAAATTCCTAGTAAAAATAATAATAAATAATAGAAAAAATAATACTGAATAAAAAAGAATGATAATAACAATAATAATGCTAATATTAATAGTAATAAAAAGCTAAAATAGTGCTGAGTGGGGACGAGGGAAAAGCACCCAACAACTTTCCCAGGCCCCATCAGTGTGTTCAAGCCAACCCATTGATGGGGCCTCCCCAATTTGCACTCAGGCCAGGAGGACATGGGGCTCCTCCAGGCACCAAATGTAACAGGGTACACAGGGTACTTCCCTGCGGGGAGCGAGGAACTAATGGGTAGAGGGTACAGTGAGCAAGACAAATATTTGCCAACTTAAATTTTCAATATTTCTTGAATATTTGGGACTTTCGTATGGTTATAAAACTAACAGGAAACCCAGTAGACATATTTAACATAAGTAATACACATAAAACAGAGTTTCTTTGTATATAACAATAATTGCTAATAAACAAAATTCAAATTTAGCAGGTGACAAAAGTATTCAACCAATAATAATTTTAGTCATTTAATATTTCATGGCATAAACCTTGTTGCAATAACAACACGAAGATGATTCTCATAAGTTGATATTAGCTTTTTGCAATCATTTCTTGATATTTTTTTCCATTCATATAAATCTTCCTTAAAGAGGAAAGGTTCTGTGGCTTTCTCTTTCAGATTGCAGCCTTCACTATTCGCCACAAATGTTCAATAGAATTGAGTTCTGGCAATTGACTTGGACAAGAAAAAAGTTTATTTTTCTCTTCTAAATAATTCTTGAGTTAATTTGGTTGTGTGCTAAGGATCATTGTCCAACTGAAATATCTATTGGTGCTACGTAGCATTTTTTCACACTTGTGAGCAGCTTATCTTTCAATATGTGGCAACATCTATTTTCCCATCTATCGTGTGGCAAGCTCCTGTGCCATGTGCAGTAATGCAGCCCCAAACCATAAGACTAGCTCTTCCTTGTCCGGGTTGGAATCATAAGCAGTTCCTTCTGCCCTAAAAACGTGATTATCATTTTTGCCTGAAAAAGTCTATTTTAGTCTACCTGATCATATAACATTGATCCAAAATTCACTTCTCATTTCAAGATGCTTTCTGGCAAACTTTAAAACGGTTCATTACAGGTTTTTTATTAAGAAGTTGAGTTTTGCGTGGATGGAAAGAATGCAGATCATTACAATGGAGCTCTCTACTAATATATCTTTTACTCACTTTACTTCCTGACAATTCCAGATCAGTTTGGGGATATTTCAAGGTAATCAGTGGAGTATTCTTTAGCTTTTGAAGCATGTGACGCAGAGAAGCACCGGTTCTTGGCAAGTTAAAGTTGGTTCCATACTCGCATTGCTTTCAATTTATAGAACAAAGAGTTGCATAAGACACCTCAACTCACTCGGAAATAGTCCTATAGTATAGGCCATCTAAATGGTTTCATTATTTGCTATCAAATAGCTTGAGGAATTTCTTTGACTTATGGCATTGCTCAAAGTAAAGTTCCTTCTTCTATGTCTTCTTATCAATGAATGACGGTGCTATATTCGGAGGTTTACAACAGTTTTGTTGCTAGAAATTTGTGGAATCTTCAATTTTACCCTTTTCAATGAATTTATAAGAGTTCTTTTGTTTAATAACACCAGGCAATGGCTTCGCCACTCCCCACTACGGGGGAGCTTGCACTTCACTACTAAGATTAAAACTTAAAATCTAAAAAAAGCAGCCATAGTTAAATTTTTATAAATTTTCTGAACTTTGCCAATTATAATAATTTTAAAAAGGAACTCTAAACTAAATTTCCCCCCTTTCAAAAAAAAATATCACGTTGCTAAAATATAGTTATAGAAGATAGATAAAAATAAATTTTCTGAACTTCACCATTTTGTTTTTGATATTATAAAAGAATTATTAGAAATAACTTTGATAAAAAATCTAAATAATAACAAAACTAAGATGAAATTAGCATTCAAACACTCAAAAAAATCCCCTTCACAAATTATAGAGTTAGTGATGATTATTTTTGGCATGTTATTAGAGTGAAGGAATATGTTTCTCACCTGGTGAATTTTGTTTATTAGCAATTGTTGTTATATACAAAGAAATCCTGTAGAGAGACCACCACACTTGGATGTAATCCACGTGAGGTTAAGTTGCAATAGAACTTCTACTTCCTATTGTTGCATGGGCCGCTAGCACAAGAAGTGGTTCTATAAAATTCGCCCAGCATGCAACAGCCTCCCTCTACTCTAACCCGGTCTCCTCAAGACAGCCTCACAGAAAACAAAGCCCTACTAAATTGTGGTAATTTGGGTAGGGCCGACAGCACAGGCTGTAAGATCAATAACATCAAAACAACAATAACAACAAAGAAAATCTGTCTTATGTGTATTTCTTCTGTTAAATATCTGTTTACTGAGTTTCCTTTTAGTTTTATAACCGGATAAAAGCACAAAATATTTCAGAAATATCAAAAATTTATGTGTCAAAACATTTGTGCTGCCTCACTGTATAAACAGAAAATGTCAGAGAGGATGTGAAAGAGGTTGTGACTGAGAATGACTTAAAATCTTGCTGACATATAAGAAGAATGGAAGAGGAAGAAACGTGATAAATTTATGAGTGAAATGATGTACAACTTTTGACTGTGTGTATGACAAAGGGGATTAATAGAGAAACAAGTGGAAGATATTGTGTGTGGAAAGGATCCCTTCGCTTCACTCACTTTGGTCACAGTTGTCAGAAGGTTCTCCATCGACACGTTGTAGGCGTGGCGAGATGAATTCACCTCCAGAATCACATTCTCCAACGCGGATGTGTTCTTGTATGCGTTCATCAGAGAATCCTTCACTTCTCGATCAAATTCTGACACACAAAAGAAATGGTTTGGGACTTAGGATGTTCTAAGTGAAAAATTATCATCCGTATTATTATAGTCTCACCTGTTGTGGGTTAGGAAGACACTCCCCCTCCCCATATTTCAATGAGTCATAAAAAGTTAACTAATTATGGGTAGGGGGTCGCTGACCTGGAAAGCAGAACGCCTGAAAGCTTCCTGGGATGATGAGCAGGGGAGGATGGGGGGGGGGAGTTACAAGAGAGCTGATTTAATGACTGCCGACTAGGGCAGAAGTCATCGTACTAATGTGCTAAAGCGCTTACTAGTAGGCTAGATTAAAAAACAAATAGTGTGTAAATAACATAAAACAAAGATAAAAAAAGAGAAAGACTAAGCACAAGCTAAAATAGAAAAAACAACAAGAAGGAAGCGCGCTCCGGCATTGGGGGTAGCCCCCTTCCCCCGCATGAGAGCATGCAACCTACAAAAAAAGACAGTCAAATAAAGTGGAGGAAGCCAGCATACTCCAAAGTGGTAGTCTACAAGTCTGTGTGCACGAATCCGTCCAGAGTACAAGGGACAAACGGTGGTAACCTCGCTTATGCCGGTACCAAGACGGGTAAAGTGCAGGAAGATCAATCATTTTTTTTTTTTAATTTTATGGAGCCCATCTGGCAACTACCCACTTGGGCATAAGTCGCCGAAAAACACGACAGCCTAGAACTAGGCTACTTTAAAGTAAAAATATGAAAACTTAACAATCGAAGCAATCTCCGGCAGCGGGGGGAGGTCCCCCTCACCCCGGTGCAGGAGAGTGCAACCTACACACAAAACAATAACAAAAAAAGGAACCTTAAATAAAGGGGAGAAGGCCGGCCTCCCCCAAAAAGTCAATAAGTCCACCAGTCATGGTGCACGCACTCGTCCCGAGTACAAGGGACAGGCGGTAGCGACCCCGCCCATCCCGGTACCGAGACAGGTATCGTGCGCGAAGATCACCCAGACTGGGACATTCGACAAGAATATGCCGAACAGTCTGGGGGACGACGCAGTCGTTGCAATAGGGCGCATGCGAGCGCTCCATCAAGTAGCGATGCGTCACACGAGTGTGTCCGATTCGAAGACGACAGAAAGCAACCTGAAGCCGCCGCGGCATTGGGGGATAGATCCATGGGAACAGTCGCGGCGGAATGGCACGCAACTTTAAGTTCCCTTCGACCGTCTCCCATCTTCTATGCCAAGCAGTCCGAAGAGCTGCCCCTATTCCTGCCATGTAGTCGGTGTGAGGAAGAGCGAAACGCTGGTCCGGTCGCAGAGTCCTCGCGGACTCTTTAGGCGCCCTCATTCCCCGCAATTCCTACATGTCCAGGAACCCAGCAGAAGATAATCTCGACATCTGCCCGGCTCGCTAAAACCGTGGCGTCACGGATATCGCGAACCAGGGGATGCGGAGATTCCAATGCCCCGAGAGCACTCAGGGCGCTTTGTGAGTCGTTATAGATCACAATCCGGTCTCCGAACCGGGCACGTCGCGTAATCTCCCGTACCGAGTGGTGTATTGCCACCAGCTCGGCCGTGAAGACAGACGCAGCGCCTGGTAGAGCCCCGCTGACTTCAAACAGAGGGGATACAGCGTGGAAGCCGACCCCCTCTTGGGACTTGGAGCCATCCGTATACACTGGCACGGTTCCAGCGTGACACGATGTATGCTCCAAAAAGGTCGAACGCAATACTCCCGGCGCAGTACAAGCTTTGGGAGCAGAGGCGTCGCGACAAATAGCCAAATGTGGTACCCTCCAGGGTGGCGTCCTGGGCAAAACCAGGGGCACCACCGGCCCGAGAGCGATATCTACCTCTCGAAGGAGTTTCCTGGCCCTAAACCCAAAAGGCTTAGGGTATGACTAGCGTCTCTCGACGGCATAGGCACCATCGAGATCAGCTGCGGATGCAGTGAGAGCTGTTGGCGACTGAGGGAGGCGCCGGGCTCACGCGTACAGTCGAGTGATACACTGCACGCGGCGCAGAGCGAGTGGCATCTCCCCAGCATCGACCAAAAGGCTCTCAATGGGGGAAGTGCGGAAGGCACCGGTCGCAAGGCGAAGGCCGGTGTGGTGGATCGAATCCACCTTCCGCAATAAACGCTCGGCTGCGGATGCATAAAACTCGCATCCGTAGTCGAGCTTCGAACGAACAAAGGATCGATAAAAAAGTAAGGCAGTAGACCTATCAGCGCCCCAAGCGCTGAACGTCACGGAACGGAGAATGTCCATGGCGCGGGTACAAGAGACCCTAAGGCTGCGAATATGAGCCTCCCAGGTGAGGCGTCGGTCGAATACAAGACAAAGGAAACGGTGCGACTCAACCACATCCAGGCGCACCCCATTAAGAAACAAATCTGGGTCGGGGTGAAGCCGTGGATGGCGGCAGAAGTGCAACACCTTAGTCTTGGCCAAAGAAAACCGAAACCTGTGCGCTTCGGCATAGCGAGAGACGCGGTTCAATGCCTGTTGGAGTCGACGCTCCAGAGTTGGCATCTGGGCCGCGCCAAAAGAGATCGAAAGGTCGTCCACGTAGAGCGTAGCGAGAACATCTTCCGGCAGCACCGAGGTGATGCCGTTGATGCTCAGGGCAAAGAGTGTGACACTGAGTACACTTCCCTGCGGGACACCCTCTTCCTGCTCCTTTGGGCCGGAGAGAGCTCCCCCCACCCGTACGCGGAATCGAGGATCTCGCAAAAATTCAGATATAAAAATTGGGAGGCGTCCCCTCGCCCCCATCGTGTGGAGAGTCTCCATGATACCGTATCACCATGCGGTATCATAGGCCTTCTCCAGATCGAAAAACACCGTGGCGTAGTGCTGTCTACGAAGGAAAGCCTCGCAGACGGCATTTTCCAGTCGGAGCAGAGCATCCGACGTGGAGTGGAACTTGCGGAAGCCGCACTGTGCGGAAGACAGATGGCCTCCGCTGTCCAGGAAAAAGGCTAATCTAACATTTACCAATTTCTCGATCAACTTGCACACGCAAGAGGTTAGAGAGATTGGGCGGAAACCAGTCGGAGTAGAGTGATCTCTCCCCAGTTTGCGAAAGGCAAGCACAGTAGCGATTTGCCAGGAGTCTGGGAGAGGACCTTCCACCCAGATCCTGTTGAACAAATCTAACAGAAAGGCCATGACTCGCTCACCTAGATGTCGAAGCATGGCGTACGGGACATCGTCCGGACCGTGGGCGGTGTCCGCGCACGAAGCGAGAGCGGAACGCAACTCGCTTACAGTAAACTTGTCGTTGAAGGGTTCTCCGCCTCTGGAGGTAAAGTCCAGCCGGCGGCCTTCCGCGACATCACGACGTGCATTGAATGCTGGCGGAACAGCATCACGGCTAGAGAATGCAGAAAAAGCGGTCGCGAAGGATTCCGCCACGGACGCGGGGTCCGAGATTGCGGTCCCATTCTCCTGGAGAACAGGAGGGGGGTCCTGCGAGAACTTGCCCCGAATCCTTTTGACTCGCTTCCACACCTCAGCTAAAGGGGTCTTCCCGTTAAGTGAAGACACGTATGCCCGCCAAGAAGAGCGGCGGGCGTGCTTCGAAATATACCGGAACCTAGCCCTAGCCCGACGAAATTCAGCGACAGTGAAATCGTTCGGGCGGCGCTTATAGCGCATGTAGGCATAACGCTTCTGTTTGAGGGCCGTCTCACACTCGGCCGACCACCATGGAAGTGGTCGGCGTGCAAAACGGCCAGACGTCCTAGGAATAGTAGTCAGGCCCACGGCGATAAGGTTGCCGGAGAAGATCTCAACGGCCTCATCTACCGACCTAAACTCCTCGACTGAGATAGGGAATTCAGTCATTTCGTGAAATGCAGGCCACCGCGCCCGCGCCAAGCACCACCGAGGTGGTCTCTCAGGCGGCAGTTGCCCTGAAAATGATATTTGAATGGGAAAGTGATCACTACCATGGAGGTCATCGACCACCCCCCAATCAAAATCAGGCTGTGCATCCGAAGAGCACAAAGATAGGTCAAGGCAAGAAAATGAAGCGGTTCTCGGACAGTGATGCGTAAACTCATCCACGTTTAGGACACCCATCTCAAGCTCTTCCATCAGATCGGAGGGGACTTGTCCCCTGGGATTTATGGAGTAATCTCCCCAGAGAGGATGCCTGCCGTTCAGATCTCCAAGCAAGAGATAGGGCCTCGGCAACCGTGCCACGACGCGGCGGAAGTCCCCCGCGTCGAAGTCAGCTGACGGTGGAATGTACGCAGAAATGATAGTATACCTCCTATCCAGGTGCAGCTGCACAGCCACTGCCTGAAAGGAGGTATCTAAAGAGAAAGGAAGAACGGAGACATCATGCCGGGTGTAAACCGCGCATCCCTCAGCCCTGCCATCCCGCGGTGGTGGGGTCGCAAGACCCTTGTACCCCGGGAGGGCGGGCAGGGGGCACGCGCCTAGCATGGTCTCTTGCAAAAAAATAGCTAACGGGGAGCGGGACGAGACGAGCCTCCGCAGTTCCTCCCAGTTGGCCCGGAGTCCACGGCAATTCCATTGAAGGAATATGCCCTCCAGGCCTAGCTCGGAGGAGACGCGGGGGCCCTCCTCGAACTGAAGACCCTCACGGGAATGGCCGTACGCTTCCCGGGGGCAGAACCCCGGGCGCTGTTGGCCGGACAAAGCGCTGGAGGCGCTGTCGCCTTCGAGGACTTATTGGGGGAGGTTGGGCTCGCCATGCGAGTCTTTTCCTCTCTCCGCCTCGAAACCCTAGGCGGGCGCTGCGGCTTCGGAGGCGGGGGGCCCTCTTTTCGAGGAACCACCGTCTCCGAGCCACTCGCTCCCCCTCGGGGCGTGGGCGAAGGAGCCGAAGCTCCTTTGTTGCTGTCCTCCTATCAGGGGACAGCTTTAGGAACCCCGGAAGATGGCCTAGCTACCATGTTCAGGGGTGTTGCCTCCTGTGAGTCTAACGACTCGGTGGAAGCGCGTGGCCGTTTCGCCTTACGGGAAACGGTCACGCTGGGGGAAGAGGGGGGAGCCCTGGTTTTAGCCGGGGCAGGGTATGAACCCTTTTTGCCGCCAGCTTTACCAGGGGAGCGCCCGGGTTGGGTAGAGCCCGCAGAAGGGCTCCCCGAATGGGCGCGGAAACAACCGTGCTCGTTGGCCTGGATGGGCCAGGAGCAGAGGGTGCCTTACTAACTATTGAGGCATATGACGTCCCAGGCAGAGCCGGGCGCGCCAGGACCAAGTCCTTTGCCTCGCGGAATGAGAGTCGATCCTGGGCCTGAACGGCCAGGATTTCTTTCTCAAGGAGATATGCACCACATTGCTTCGAAGAAGCAGGGTGCGGCTCTCCGCAATTGACACACGATTTGGACTTATTGTGTGCGACCTTGGAGCAATTTACACAGACTTCGGGTGACCCCGACTTTGCACGTCTACATGAGCGATTTGTATGGCCGAAGCGGTGACAGTAATAGCACCGCCGCGGCAGTGGCACGAATGTCTTCACGCGGTAGCGGTACCAACCGGCACGCACCGACTCAGGGAGCTTGTCACAGTCGAACGTGACGAAGAGTGTAGGGGTGGGTCTCGAGGCCCCTCCCTGTTTTCTCATCACACGCTCGACCTTGACCGCCCCATGGTCGGCCAGCTCTAAGGTGATGTCCTCAATGGAGTAGTCAACGAGTTCCCTCGCATAAACTACTCCTTTCACAAAGTTCATGGTAGAGTGCGGCGTCACACTCACCGGGGTGCCATGAAGTGTCCGAAGAGCACTAATCTTGGCCACCTCGGCGGGATTCGCCGCATTCGCCAGAAGGCTCCCGTCCGAGAAACGGGTTACCTTCGGCTCTCTACCAATTGCACTAGCTAATCCTCTCCTCTGATGGATCATGTTGCCCTTGGACAACATGGTGCCATTAGTGGAGCGAATAACGAGGAAGCGTTTGAAGCCAGCGGGCTCGAAAACGCCAGGTAACCTCTGAATCAGGGGCCCCGATGTCATCGAGGCTCCGCCCTGTTCACTCTTGGTATTAGTCTTCTTTGTCAGGGGCTCCGCGACCGGGGGGGCAGAGGGGGCGGATGTGCCGATCTTGGCATGGTCGCTTGCCAGAGTGGCAGCAGACCCATCCGTCCCCGCAGCCCCCGCGGATGGAGAGGAGCCCCGAGTCTTTTTTGTCTTTTTCTTTTTCGGAGAGGAGGGCGGGGAATGAACCCGCTTCTCACCTCCGCCGGAAGAAGCCCCCAGGCCAGATGGACCGGCCTCAGCCAGGTCATTCTCTGAAATGGAGAAGGTCCTGGTAGTCGTGGGGGCACCGGTCGGCGGAGATCCCTCCCCTCCTTGTACTGCTTCGGAAACCACAGCCGTTTGAGGAGGACCTTGCATTGGGGCGGATTCGGGTTCGGTGCTTGGCGCCGAGCCCAGATTCCCCCCCATGGAAGGCCCTACCGTCTGAAGCTGGGTTTCCTCAAGGACCATGTCTATCTTAGGGGGGGCCTCCAGTTGGCCATCCCCCCCCAAGACATCGCAGGTCCCGTTGGCAGTATCGTCACTAGTCTTCTTTGGGGAGGCATGGGCCTTGACCCCGGCAAGGTTCAGTATTCTTGCCAGCAGGTCTTTTGAGGGAAGCGACCGAAGGGGCCTGGCTTCCCTCTCCCCCCTAAGGGGGTTTGCCCTACCGAGCCGCTTCGATGTGGAGCGGCTGGCTAAGGGCTGCCTGCTGGCTTTCTTGGCAGTCCCCTTGGAAAGAACAGAGGGGACTGCCGCTGGTAAAAGGGAGGCGCCCGAAAGCACCTCCAGAGAAGGGGGTGAGGGGGAGTCCCCTACACCCGTAAGCGAAGGAGAGGAGTAAGCCTCCTCTCCGGCTAGAGATATATGGAGGGTCCCCTGAGCAAGCACAGGGATGGGGACCTCCATTTTTTTGCTGGAGCTGCCCAAGGGCGGCTCCGTCGATGTTATAGGGGGAGTTGGGTTTTTTTTTTAAACTCATCATTGGGCATGGTGAGCCTCTTTTTGACACGGGACGCAATCGCTCATCACCTCTCGCAGTAGCCCGCACTGCGAGAGGTGCTTACAAGCCCGGCAGAGCCAGGCGCCGGCATTTAAGACCACCTCTCCCGCCTGGTGGCCTGGCAGTCCATCGGCATGGCGGCTCCACCTTGGACACGGCGTAAAAATTATTAGATTGTGAAGAGGAGAGGAAAAGGGATGTGAGGAAGGTATGGGTGGGGATGAAGCAGGTTGTTAAAAACCAGCCACCCCAGACCGGAGCTCAGGGGTTAGGGAACATTGCCCCCACCCCCTTAGCCCCGATGCGGGACGGTTGGCTGAAAGGAAGGTCAGCATCTACCCTGTGAAATTAGAGGCTGACCAGAGAAAGTTGTGGGAGAGGTTGTGTGAAAAGAGAGGAAACAAGTATTTTGAAGGAAGGAAGAGAGGCTAAGCGGACGGAGCGCTGGATCCCGTCAGCACGGCGGCCAGGATGGCAAATCGCCGCGCCCCTTACGGGGGGAAGATCAATCAGACTGAGACATTCAACAAGAATGTGCCGAACAGTCTGGGGTACAACGCAGTCGTCCCAATAAGCCGCAGGCGAGCGCTCCATCAAAGGCGGTGCGTGCCCTGTAACATCGCCGGAGAGGAGGTTTACTACTCATATGCATAGGAGAGGAGTAAACCTCCTCTCCGGTCAAAGAGGTTTGGAGGGTCCCATGTGAAAGCACCTGGAAGGGGGGGGCCTCCATTTTTCGGTGGAGCTGCCCGAAGGCGACTACAACGATATTACAGGAGTGAAGTTTATTTTAAATTTATCACTATCGGGACGCAGATGCTATTTGGGTGAGAGGAAGCTGGTCGGCGTCTACCCTGTGAAATTAGAGGTAAACAAGAGAAAGTTGTGGGAGGAAGCAGGGAAAGAAGACAGGGTGCCAGAAAGGAGAAGAGGCTTAGCTGGGGCCGGACGGGGCGCTGAGTCCCGTCAGTACGGCGGCCAGGAAGGCATATCGCCGTGCCCCTTACGGGGTAATGAGCGGAAAGTGGTGTTTATGCGCCCCAACCGATATTGTGAGAGGTTAATTATTATAATTATCAGTCCCATACCCCGTCCCAAGGTGCATGGTGTCTCGGGATTCCATGAGAATGAATTCGAGACCGAGAATTTTTCCGATGCTTGCGCAGAAGCAGACATGGCGGTTTTGTGTGTGATGGAATCAATTAACGTTTCGGAAAGGGATTTAATTCGTCGCCAAACAATGCCGTTAATGACTTCTGGTATGGTGTGTGCACAGTGCATCGTCAAATGCACTATCTCTATCGACAGCAAACGGCGTTTGTATCGTACGAACCATTTGCGATCCTTTGATTCCGGGTTTAAAATCGGACAGAGATTTTTGTGCAACCATCTTGTTTCCCCTTCCAATCCCCCCTCGTGTGGGGGTGGGGGGTTATCTGGTAGAGAAAAACCTGCATAGGTTTCAGGAACTATCGCGAGACTAGTGGATACAGCATTGGTCTTCTAACGTCGAGGTGTCGGGTTCAATACCAGCCAGAGCTGAGCACCTAGAGATCTGGCCACCTATTGGTGGACGAGCTGTGCTTACCCCTCATGGAGGTAGGTAGATCTTACACAGCCAATCGTAACACCATAATCTTTCTTTTCCCGTCTTCACAGCACACAGCTTCAATGTTTCAAGTATTCTGTTGACATACATTAATTGATGGGCTGTTTATCTTCTATTTCAAAGGCTGTTTAATAAAAGATACTCAAGATCTTTCTCTGAGAGCTTTTTGGGGAGTCCTGCAGAACTTTTCGATATGCCACCCTAGGACCTCTTAATGTCTTAAATAACATAATTCAATGGATGAGAAAAGCCACAAGGGTTTATCGAAATCATCCGAGTCAACAAACACCCCATAAACTGCTTCTTTGAGGATTGAGGATTCCATTAAGAAGTTTTAAATCACAATTTTACTCTTGTGAATTGGACTAAGTCAGACAGTCAACTAATCGATAAATTATTTATACATTACCTTGCAGAAAATGTTTTGTGAACAAATACAAGCTGCTTGGCGTCGAAATCCCCTGAAGTAACTTTAAAGAGATCAGTTTCAACAATGCTAAATAGAATAGGAGCTTTTATTAAGGCAAAATATTCTCCTTGGCCGTCTCACATCTTATTTGCCAGGCAGACTGCAGGGATGCCCTGATTCCTGCCATGGAGTCATTGTGTGGAAGAGCGAAAAGCTGGTTTGGTCGCCCAGTCATGGCGGGCTCTTTGGCGCCCTTATGGGCGCGCTCATTCCGAGCATTTCACAAATGTCCTGAAATCAAACAGAGGATAATATCGCCCCCCGCATTGCTCGCAGCAACTGTTGTGTCACAGATATCACGAACCCAGGGGGGGGGAGAGAGCACGGCACTAAGGGCGCTTTGTGAATCGCTGGTCGCCAAAAGGAGACCGGTGAGGTGGATCGAGTCCACCTTCCGCAATACACGATCGGCTGCGGATGCGTAAAACTCGCAATTGTAGTCACGCTTCGAATGAACAAAGGATCGATAGAGAAGTAAGGCAGTAGCCATATCATCCACACATGCGCTGAACGTCACGAAATGAAGTATGTTCATGGGGCGGGTACAAGACTCTAAGGCTGCGAATATAAGCCGCCCAGATGAGGCGTTGGTCGAAAGCAATACCAAGGAAACGTTGGGAATCCACCACTTCTAGGCGAGCCCCCTTGAGGAACAAGTCCGGGTCGGGGTGGAATCGTGGATGGCGGCAGGAATGCACTACATTAGTCTTGGCGAAAGAAAAACGAAACTTATGCGCTTTGGCATATATTGAGGTCGACGCTCCAGGTTTGGCATCTGGGCTCCACCACACCAGCAGAGATGGAAAGGTCAGCGGCGTAGAGCGAAGCGATAACATCTTCCGATAGCACCGCAGGAGGGTGATTTCACTAGCTTACCGAAATAACCTCACGACCCCACAGACCAAGAGGCACCACCAGCATCGAACAACTACACTCCGTGAGCATAGTAAACAATAGAAATCAACCAACAACACTAAAAACACAATCAACACCCCCCCTCCCCCAACACACATCTCCAGACACACTAAAACTACTTGGCAAACCTTCCAACAAACTATTTACAGCCCCACCCCCGCCTCCGAAATGATTAATTCACATTCTACATTTGCCAGGCCAGCAGTGTCCTATCCGTGCTTAGTTGCCTTTTACGACACACGCCAGAAGACGGTATGGTGGGGTCTTTCCTGCCCCCACATACTTACGCCCAAGAGTAATTCATACACCTAAGAAAAGCGTCCCTCTTAAAAAAACTAATTAGAATTACACTTTGCCTCTCTAAACCACAAAGCCTAATAACGAGGGGCTGATGTCCTTACGATGGAACTTAGATAAAGACAAAGATAAAAGGGGGCTGCCAAAAGGTGAGTAAGATGTACCTTGTTCGCGCTCTTCGTCAGATGAGATATCCTCTTCAACTTGAGGAACTTCATCAGGATCACTTTCTTCATTACTGACATCACTGACTTCATTATCAGTATCATAGCAAATTGGTTTGTTCAAGTGCTCGCCCCACCTCGTACCGGAGCGAACCGCATCAGTTTCATCTTCATCATCGGGTTCGCAGACGAAGGCTTTACCTTCCTTGCCACACACAAGTGGGTTGATTTCTGCAATTGTGAGGATGGATGTCAACTCCTTGAGGTTATTCAGTTCGAGTGAGTTACCAGGAAACCACTTAAGGACACTCACACACTTCTTTCCCCTTCACTCATCTAATTACATTCGCTTTAATTTCATAGAACAAGGAATTATAAGGTCCCTTGCCGAAACGAACTCACCAATCCTCAAGGTCTTATACACAACTACATGAAGCTGTATGGAAAAGAGTTGAGAAACGGTGTAGAAAGTTGGGAAAAAAACTAGTTATAGTAGCAGCAACGGAAGGAGCGTTCTTTCATAATAAAAATAAGTAGCTACCATCGTCAGTGCCCCCAGCTGGTAGACCTAAGAAACAATGCGTCTTCCATAACCTATAATCTATTCAAGTGTCAAGATGCGACTCACCGACTTTGGCCGTAGAATCAGAAAGGTTCCAGGGTTCGTCAACGAGCCGGTTGCAAGAATTAACCTTCAAATTAGGGCCAAGGATGGACTTGGATCCTACCACGACCCCGGGCTCGAGATGGACACCTGGCAAGAGTTTGGCGTCAGCACCGATGAAGCAGTAATCCAAAATGCACCCCTTCTGTGTGCAAGGACAGAATGGCAGTGAGTATGGACAAGCCCATTTAGAGTGTAAGCGTGGGTTTCCTGTAAATGGAAAGGGGTTCGCCTCCCGTAGGGAAGCCAAGAAACAGAAGTGGTCCCGCGACAGAGACGTGATTGATTTTTTGTTTATAATTTTATGAGGCCATCTGGCGACGGCCTACTAGGGCAAAAGTCACCATACTGATAGCACAGCCTACTACTAGGCTAGATTAAAAAACAAAAAACAATATGTAAAGAACAAATAAACGATAAAAAGGTAAGGCTAAAAGAATAAAAGAAAAGAAAAGGCATAAAAGTAACAAGGAGGAGGTGGGCACCAGCGTCGAAGGTAGGCCCGCATCCCCTCGGGGCAGGAACATGCGAACCAAAAGTCAAATAAAGTGGAGGCCAGCCACCCATACAAAAAGTCGTATATTCCGCAAGTCCGTGAGTAAGAACCTGTCCCTACTACAATGGACAAGCGGTAGCAAAGCCGCTCATCCCGGTAACAGGACAGGTAACGTGCGCGAAGATCACCCAGACTGGGACATTCAACAAGAATGTACCGAACAGTCTGGGAGACAACGCAGTTGTCACAATAAGGAGCAGGCGAGCGGTCCATCAAATGGCGGTGAGTCCCGCGAGTGGGTCCAATTCTGAGAAGACAGAAATCAACCTGAGGCCGTCGGGGCATTAGGAAGGGGGCTAGTTCCATGGGAACAGTAGCAGCGCAATGGCACGTAACTTTGAATTCCCCTCGACGGTCTACAATATTCTTTGCGGGGCAGCCCGAATTCGTGCCATGTAATCGGTGTGAGGAAGAGCGAAAGGCTGGTGTGGTCGCCCAGTCCTCGCGGACTCTTTGGAGCGCTCATCCCCTGCAATTCATACATGTCCAGAAACTCAGAAGATAATTTCGACATAAGAAAGGCGCGCCATAACCGTATGGTCACGGATATCGCAAACCAGGGGATGCGGAGATTTTAATGCCCCGAGATTATTATCTCTCGTATCGAGCTGTGTATTGCAACCAGCTCGCACGTGAAGACAGACGCAGCGCCTGGCAGAGCCCCGCTGGCTTCAAAAAGAGGGGATACGGCGTCGAAACCGACCCCTCCTTCTTGCGACTTGTTCGCCATCTGTATACACTGACACGGTTTCAGCGTGACAGGAAGTGTGGTCTAAAAAGGCGGAAAGTAGTAATCACTGTGCTGTAGAGGCTTTAGGGGCAGAGGCGTGGCGACAAATAGTCAAAGGTGGACCCTCCAGGGTGGTGTCCTGGTCGGAACCAGAGGCGCCACATGGGCGAGAGCAATACCAAGCTCTCGAACGAATTTCCTAGACCTAAATCCAAAGGGCTTAGGGTATAACTGGAGTCTCTCGGCGGCATTGTCACCGTCGTGATCAGCTGCGGATGCAGTGAGAGCTGTTGGTGACTGAAGGAGTCGCCGGGCTCGCGCGTACAAGCGAATGCACTGTGCACGGCGCAGAGCGAGTGGCATCTCCCCAGCATCGACAAGTAGGCTCTCAACGTGCGGAAGGCAACGGTCGACAGGCGAAGGCCGGTGTGGTGGATCGAGTCCACCTTCCGCAGTACACGCTCGGCTGCGGATGCATAAAACTCACATCCGTAGTCGAGCTTCGACTACGGATAAAAAAAGTAAGGCAGTAGCCCTAACAGCGCCCCAAGCGCTGAACGTCACGAAGCGAAGAATATCCATGGTGCGGGTACAAGAGACCCTAAGGCTGCGAATATGAGCCTCCCAGGTGAGGCATCGGTCAAATACAAGACCAAGGAAACGGTGCGAGTCCATCTGTTCCAAGCGACTCCCATTTAGAAACAAGTCCGGGTCAGCGTGGAGTCGTGAATGACGGCAGAAGTGCACCACCTTAGTCTTGGCCAAGGAAAACTGAAGCCTGTGTACTTCGGCATAGCGAGAGACGCGGTTCAATGCCTGTTGGAATCGACGCTCCAGAGTTGGCAGCGGGGCTCCGCCAAAAGAGATCGAAAGGTCGTCCACGTAGAGCGTAGTGAGAACATCTTTTGGCAGCAACGAGGTGATGCCGTTGATGCTCAGGGCAAAGATTTTTTTTATTTTTGTTAAATTGGGGGCGCCGATCTGAAGACTGCCTACTTGGGCATATGTCACCGTACACAACACAGCCTACTACTATGCTATATTAAAAAATAAATAACATGAAAATAAAAAAAAAAGATAAAAAAGGGGCAAAGGTTAAATAAATAACGAGAAAACAAAGCAAAAAGGCTGGAAGGAAGCTCGCTCCAGCGTCGGGAGTAGGCCAGCCTCCCGCCGACGAAAGAACATGCGACTCCCTCAAAAAAAATCAAATAAAGGGAAGGAGGCCAGCCTCTTCCCAAAACTCGTATAGTCCACAAGTCTGTGCGCACGAACACGTCCTTAGTATAAGGGACAAGCGGTAGCAACCCCGCTCGTCCCGGTACCGAGATGCTCAGGGCAAAGAGTGTTACACTGCAGACACTTCGCTGGGGAACACCCTCTTCCTGCTTCATGGGCAGGAGACGGTTCCCCCACCCGTACGCGGAATCGACGATCTCGCAAAAATACAAATATAAAGATTGGCAGGCGTCCCCTTTCCCCCATCGTATGGAGAGTCTCCATGATACCGTATCGCCATGTGGTATCATAGGCCTTCTCCAGATCGAAAAACACCGTGGCGTAGTGCTGTCTACGAAGGAAGGCCTCGCAGACGGCATTTTCCATTCGGCGCAGAGCATAAGACGTGGAGTGGAAATTGCAGAAGCCGCACTGTGCAGAAGACAGATGGCCTTCGCTGGCCATAAAAAAAGCTAATCTAACATTTACCAATTTCTCCATCAACTTGCACACGCTGGAGGTTAGAGAAATTGGGTGGAAACCGGCGGGGGTAGAGTGATCTCTCTAGGAGAGCAGAGTAGCGATTCACCATAAGTCTGGGAGGATGCCCTCTACCCAGATCCTGTTAAACAGCCATGCCTCGCTCACCCAGGTGTCGAAGTATGGCGTACGGGAAATCGCCCGGAGCAGGGTCGGTGTCCGCGCACGAAGCAAGAGCAGAACGCAAATCGCTCAGAGTAAACCTGTCGTTGAAGGGTTCTCCGCCTCTGGAGGTAAAGTTCAGTCAGCGGCCTTCCGCGTCATCACAATGCGGAGTATCCCGGCTAGAGAATGCGGTTGTGAAAGACGCGGGGTCAGAGATTGCGGTCCCATTCTCCTGGAGAACGGTGTGGGGAGGAAAGGGTCCTGGGAGAACTTGCCCCGAATCCTTTTGACTCGCTTCCACACCTCTGCCAAAGGGGTATTCCCGTTAAATGAAGAAACACATGCCCGCCAGGAAAAGCAGTGGGAGTGCTTCGAAACATACCCGGCCCTAGCCGTAGCTCGACGAAATTCACAGACAGTGAAAGTGTTCGGACGGCGCTTATAGCGCATGTAAGGATAACGCTTCGGTTTGAGGGTCGCCTCACACTCGGCTGACCCCCACGGGAGCGGTCAGCGTGCAAAACGGCCAGACGTTCTAGGAATAGTAGTTGGGCCCACGGCGATGAGGGAGCCGGAGAAGAACTCAACCGATTCATCTACTGAGACAAAGAAATCAGTCATTTCCTGAAATGCGGACCACCAAGCCAAGCGGAACGCAACTCACTCACAGTAAACTTGTCGTTGAAGGGTTCTCCGCCTCTGGAGGTAAAGTCCAGCCGGCGGCCTTCCGCGACATCACGATGTGCATTGAATGCTGGCGGAGCAGCATCACGGCTAGAGAATGCGGAAAAAGTGGTCGCTAAGGATTCCGCCACGGACGCGGGGTCCGAGATTGCGGTCCCATTCTCCTGGAGAACGGGAGGGGGGTCCTGCGAGAACTTGCCCCGAATCCTTTTGACTCGCTTCCACACCTCAGCTAAAGGGGTCTTCCCGTTAAGTGAAGACACGTATGCCCGTCAAGAAGAGCGGCGGGCGTGCTTCGAAATATACCGGAACCTAGCCCTAGCCCGACGAAATTCAGCGACAGTGAAATCGTTCGGGCGGCGCTTATATCGCATGTAGGCATAATGCTTCTGTTTGAGAGCCGTCTCACACTCGGCCGACCACCATGGGAGTGGTCGGTGTGCAAAACGGCCAGACGTCCTAGGAATAGTAGTCAGGCCCACGGCGATGAGGTTGCCGGAGAAGAACTCAACGGCCTCATCTACCGACCTAAACTCCTCGACTGAGATAGAGAATTCAGTCATTTCGTGAAATGCAGGCCACCGCGCCCGCGCCAAGCACCACCGAGGTGGTCTCTCAGGCGGCAGTTGCCCTGAAAATGATATTTGAATGGGAAAGTGATCACTACCATGGAGGTCATCGACCACACCCCAATCAAAATCAGGCTGTGCATCCGAAGAGCACAAAGATAGGTCAAGGCAAGAAAATGAAGCGGTTCTCGGACAGTGATGCGTAAACTCATCCACGTTTAGGACACCCATCTCAAGCTCTTCCATCAGATCGGAGGGGACTTGTCCCCTGGGATTTATGGAGTAATCTCCCCAGAGAGGATGCCCACAGAAGGGCTCCGAATGGGCGCGGAAACAACCATGCTCGTTGGCCTGGATGGGCCAGGAGCAGGGGGTGCCTTTCTAACTATTGAGGCATATAACGTCCCAGGCAGAGCCAGGCGCGCCAGGACCAAGTCCTTAGCCTCGCGAAAAGAGAGTCAATCCTGGGCCTGAACGGCCAGGATTTCTTTCTAAAGGAGATATGCACCACATTGCTTCGAAGAAGCGGGGTGCGGCTCTCCGCAATTGACACACTTGGCCACACACGATTTGGACTTATCGTATGCGACCTTGGAGCAATTTACACATACTTCGGGTGACCCCGACTTTGCGCGTCTACATGAGCAATTCGTATGGCCGAAGCGGTGACAGTAATAGCATCGCCGCGGAAGTGGCACGAATGCCTTCACGCGGTAGCGGTATCAACCGGCACGCACCGACTCAGGGAGCTTGTCACAGTCGAACGTGACGAAGAGTGTAGGGGTGGGTCTCGAGGTCCCTCCCTGTTTTCTCATCACACGTTCGACCTTGACCGCCCCATGGTTGGTCAGCTCTAAGGTGATGTCCTCTTTGGAGTAGTCAACGAGTTCCCTCGCATAAACTACTCCTTTCACAAAGTTCATGGTAGAGTGCGGCGTCACACTCACCGGGGTGCCATGAAGTGTCCGAAGAGCACTTATCTTGGCCGCCTGGGCGGGATTCGCCAGAAGGCTCCCGTCCGAGAAACGGGTCACCTTCGGCTCTATACCAATTGCACTAGCTAATCCTCTCCTCTGATGGATCATGTTGCCCTTGGACAACATGGTGCCATCAGTCAAGCGAATAACGAGGAAGTGCTTGAAGCCAGCGGGCTCGAAAACGCCAGGTAACCTCTGAATGAGGGGCCCCTATGTCATCAAGGCTTCGCCCTGTGCACTTTTGGTCTTAGTCAGGGGCTCGACAAACGGGGGGGCAGAGGGGCCGGATGTGCCGGTCTTGGCTTGGTCGCTTGCCAAAGTGGCAGCAGACCCATCCGTCCTCACAGCCCCCGCGGATGGAGAGGAGCCCTGAGTCTTCTTAGTCTTTTTCCTTTTTTGGAGAGGAGGGCGGGTAATGAACCCACTTCTCACCTCCGCCGGTAGAAGCCCGTAGGCCAGATGGACCAGCCTCAGCTAGGTCCTTCTCCGAAATGGAGAAGGTCCTGGTGGTCGCAAGGGGCATCATCCGGAGGAGATCCCTCCCCTCCTTGTACTGCCTCAGAATCCCCAGCCGTTTGAGGAGGACCTTGCATAGGGGTGGATTCGGGTTCAGTGCTTGGCACTGAACCCGGATTCCCCCCCATGGAAGGCCCTACTGTCTGAGGCTGAGTTTCCTCAAGGACCATGTCTATCACAGGAGGGGCCTCCAGTTGGCCATCCCCTCCCAGGACATCGCAGGTCCCCTTGGCAGCGTCATGAGTCTTTTGTGGGGAGGCACAGGCCTTGACCCTGGCAAGGTTTAGTATTCTTGCCAGCAGGTCTTTTGAGGGAAGCGACCGAAGGGGCCTGGCTTCCCTCTTTCCCCTATGGGGGTTTGCCCTACCGAGCCGCTTACACGCGGGGCGGTCGGCAATGGGCTGCCTGAGGGCTTTCTTGGCAGTCCCCTTAGAAAGAAAAGGAGGGACTGCCGCTGGGAATAGGGAAGTGCCTGAAAGCACCTCCAGAGAAGGGGGTGAAGGGGAGTCCCCTTCACCTGTAGGCGTAGGAGAGGAGTAAGCCTCCTCTCCGGTTAAGGAAATATGGAGGGTCCCCTGCGCAAGCACAGGGGGAAGGACCTCCATTTTTTCGGTGGAGCTGCCCGAGGGCGGCTCCGTTGATGTTACAGGGGAAGTTGGGGGTTGGGTTTTTTTTTATCTTCATTATTGGGCATGGTGGCCCTCTTTTTTACACGGGACGCAATAGCTCACCACCTCTCACAGTTACCCGCACTGCAAGAGGTGTTTGCAGGCCCGGCAGAGCCAGGCGCCGCCATTTGGGACCACCCCTCCCGCCTGGTGGCCTGGCAGTCCATCGGCATGGCGGCTCCACCTTAGACACGGCGTAAAATTGATAGAATGTGAAGAGGAGAGGAAAAGGGATTTGAGGGAGGTATGGGTGGGGATGAAGCAGGTTGTTAAAAAAAACCCCATCCCGAACCGGAGCTCAGGGATTAGAGAACATTATCCCCTCCCGCCTCAGCCCTGATCCGGGACGGTTGGCTTGAGAAGAAGGTCAGCATCTACCCTGTGAAATTAGAGGCTGACTAGAGAAAGTTGTGGGAGAGGTTGTATGAAAAGCGACGAGGTAAGGGAGAAATACAGGCTATCTGAAGGAAGGAAGAGAGGCTAAGCTGGGGCCGGACGGGGCGCTGGCTCCCATCAACACGGCGGCCAGGATGGCAAATCGCCGCGGCCCTTACGGGGTCTAGGATTGATAGAGTATTCTCCGCATAGGGGCGTAGAAATAAGAGTATACCCAGATGATGGGCATCATGACCAACTTCAGGGGTGTTGGCTCCTGTGAGTCTAACGACTCGGTGGAGGCGCGCGGCCATTTCGCCTTAAGAGAATTTTTTATTTATTATATATATATATATATATATATATATATATATATATATATATATATATATATATATATATATATATATATATATATATATATATATATGTCATCTGGCGACTTCCTTCTAGGGCATAAGTCGCCGTACTCAAGCTAGCCTAAATCTTAGCTATATTAAAAGCCAAATTAATAAAAAAAAGCAAAAGAAAAACAAACAAATTGAAAAAATATAGAGCGAGCTCCGTCGATGGGGAAAGGCCCGCCCTCCCCCGCCGAAGAAGACCGCGATCCAGTTGAATATTAAATAACGGGGAGAAGGCCGGCCTCATGCAAAAAATCTAAAAGTTCACAGGTCGGTGTGCACGAACACGTCCCGAGTACAAGGGACAGGCGGTAGCGACCCCGCCCATCCCGGTACCGGGACAGGTAACGTGCGCGAAAATCACCCAGACTGGGACATTCGACAAGAATGTGCCGAATAGTCTGGAGGACGACGCAGTCGTCACAATAGAGCGCTGGCGAGCGCTCCATCAAATGGCGATGCGTCACACGAGTGTGCCCGATTCGGAGACGACAGAAAGTGATCTGAAGTCGTGCCTTACGTTACGGGAAACGGTCACGCTGGGGAAAGGAGGTGGAGTCCTGGTTTTAGCCGGTGCTGGGTGTGAACCGTTTGTGCCCCCAGCTCTACCAGGGAAGCGTCCAGAGTAGGTAGAATCTGCAGAAAGGTTTTGAATGAGCGCGTAAACAACCGTGCTCGTATGCCTGGAAGGGCCAGGAGCAGAGGGTGTCTTTTTTAACACTGAAGAATAGGACGTACCAGGGAGCGTTAGGCACGCCAGGACCAAGTCCTTAGCCTCGCGAAATGAGAGACGATCCCGGGACTGAACGGCCATGATTTCCTTCTCAAGGAGATAGGCACCACATTGCTTCGAAAAAGTGGGGTGCTGCTCTCCGCAATTGACACACTTGGCCACACACGATTTAGATTTAGTGTGTACAACATTGGAGCAATTTACACATAATTCGAGATACCCCGAGTTCGCACATCGACAGGAGCGATTCGTATGGCCGAAACAGAGGCAGTAGTAGCACCTCCGTGGCAGTGGTACGAATGCCAACACGCGATAGCGATACCAACCGGCACGCACTGACCCGGGAGCTTGTCACAGTCGAACGTGACGAAGAGTGTAGGGGTGGCTCTCGAGGCCCCTCCCCGTTTTCTTATCACACGCTTGACCTTGACAGCCCCATGGTCGGCCAGCTCTTAAGTGATGCCATCTATAGAGTAATCCATGAGTTCCCTCGCATAAACTACTCCTTTCACTAAGTTCATGGTAGAGTGCGGCGTCATACTCACCGGCGTGCCATCAAGTTTCCGAAGTGCACTAATGATAGCCGCCTCGGAGGGATTCGACGCATTTGCCAGAAGGCTCCCGTCCCACAAACGGGTCAGCTTCGGCTCTCTAACAATCACACTAGCTAAAGCTCTCCTCTGATGGATCATGTTGCCCTTAGTCAACATGCTGCCTTCAGTGGAGCGAATAACGAGGAATCGTTTGGAGCCAGCGAGCTCGAAAACACCAGGTAACCTCTGAATGAGGGGCTCCGGCGTAATCGAGGTCCGCTCTGCGCACTTGCACTTTTGGTCTTAGTTTGGGACTCCCCACCTGGGGGAACACAAGGGCCGAACGTGTCGATCTTGGCTTGGTCGCTTACCAAAACGGCAGCAGACCCATCCGTTCCCGCGGCTCCCGCGGAAGGAGAGAAGCCCCGAGGCTGTTTCGTCTTTATCGTCTTCTTGTTCCTTTTCTTTTTAGGAGAGGAGAGTGGGAAATGGACCTGCTTCTCTTCCATGCCAGTATGAGCCCCTAGGTCAGATGGACAGGCCTCAGCAAGATCCTTCTCTGAAATGGAGGTCTTTTTCGTCACAGGGGCACCAGCTGGAGAGGAGTTCCCTCCTCTCTTTGTTGATCCTCGGGGGCCCCGAGCCGTCTGAGGAGAAACTTGCACAGGGACGGACTCAGATTCAGTGCTTAGCACCAAGCCCGGGTTCGCCCCCATGGAAGATTCTACCATCTGAGGCTCTGTCAGGTAAGAGAGCGGGGCAGGTATACTTACCCCCCGCAAGCTGGTCATGCATGCAAGCAAGATATTAGCGGGCACGGGCTGGCAGAGCCTGCCATCCCCTGCTCCCCTAAGGGGGTTAGCCCTATTGAGCCGCTGTCAATTATGGGCTGCCTGCCTGATTTCTTAGCAGTTTCCTTGTAAAGTAAAGCGGGGACTGCCACTGAAGAAAGGGGGCGACTCCAGAGAAGGGGGTGAGGGGGAGTCAGTCCTCTGCACCCGAAGACATAGGAGAATAGGAGAGGAATAAGCCTTCTCTCTGGTCAAAGAGGTATGGAGGGTCCTCTGTGAAAATACAGGGGGAGGGATGGGGGGGGCGCTCCTTTGATGCTGTGGAGCTACCCGAGGGCGGCTACAGGGATGGTAGAGGGGAAGGTAAAGAGGAAGTTTTAGTTTTCATATATGGGCATGGGGACCGTATTATTATCATGTTTCATCACCCCACGCAGTAGCCAATTTTGTGAGGGGTGAATACTGGGCCAGCAAGCCTGCTGCCACTATTTGAGACCACTTCTCCCGCCCAGTGGCCAAGGCAGCCCTTCGGCATGGCGGCTCCACCTTGGGCAAGGCATAAAATTGATAGACAGTGAAAGGGTATGTGAGGAAGATGGTGGGGGTGAAGCAGGTTGTTAAAAACCCACCACTCTGTTCTCTAACCAAGATGGTCAGCATGCATGGTCACCTGGAACCTAAACATCCCATCATATCTGGTGCCTTAAAGCAGGTCAGGGTTGGCGAGTCCACCCTAACCAAACTAAGGTCGCAGTGACGGTTATTAGAATGAGCCCAGTATGGATAGGGAAGTGCAAAAGGACAAATGGAGAGGGATGCTTGGTGCGCGGAAGGAGGATAAATAGAGTGAGGATGAGGTGTTTATAGTGAGAGTAAAGATAGGAATGAAGTTGTGAGTGAGTGCACTGAAATGTTATGGACGTATAAGAAGAATGGAGGAGAAAAAGAGTTGTGAAGAGACTATACAGGTGTGTGTTAGAGAAAGGGCTGACTAAGGAGCAATAAAATAGATGCTCCTGGAGTGGAGTTTTGTCAGGGAAGGGGCGGTGTTCAGGGACTTTTGCCCAGGGAGGAACCATGCCTGGACGAGATACAACGGTCCACGGCACCCCATCGCTATTAAGGGCCAATTTGCGATGGAAAAAATAATGGGCGGCCTTGTACTTAATAGGACATAAATGGGAAGGGGGGGGTATTCTTTTAAGGTGGTGAAAGTGCTGGACTCCACTTGGTGGCAAACTGTCAGTTAAGTCTTAATATTTATCCTTCAAATTTAAAGCGCAATAGCAACGAGGAAGTGAACATGTGTGGAAGACAGCCGCAGAGTCTCCTTCACAACATTATTGGGGTGGGGAGGGCACACAATCCTCTAGACATTACACCCATCCTCAAAACTCTTCACTGGCTTACTGTCTACTCAGGATTGAGTACAAAGTCTTCCTACTCACCCACCAGTGACTGCATGGCGATGCACCCACCTACCTCAAAGAATTGCTCTCATCCCAGATCTCCACATGACTCCTCCACTGTGGACAGGCCACTCTCTTCCAGCGTCCCAAGACCGGGCCTACTGCTCTGTTGCCCCCAGCCTGTGGAATGCCCTCCCTGACCATCTGAGGGCAACAGTGACTGTTGATGCCTTTAAAAAAGCCCTCAAAACCAATCTCTTTTAGAAGGCCTTTTTCTAGGGTTTTACTGAATATGTTTTGCTCCTTTGAAATGTATCTTCTGTATATATTTCTGCATTCTTTTTATACTTCATCTTTTTAACCTGTAGCACTTTGAGATTGTTCATTCAATGTAAAGTGCATTACAAATATTTTTTATTATTATTATTGTCAAACCCAGCAAGGTTACCCATGCTTGTTGACCCTGACATCACCCTATGGATTCATGAAGTGAGGGATAAGGAAAATAAAGATGGGGTCAGCAGGAGACGGGAAAAGGAGGTGGGAAGAATACGCTTATGTTAAAAGCAAGCGCCCCAACGGGGGCCAGGAGGGAGGAAGTGAACTTCTCATGCCGGACCCCGACGGAGGATAAAAGGACGAAAGCTGGTTGGCGACTAGCCTGCGATATTAGCCCAAGTAATAGTGGTTGAGTAAAATGCCTAGGTGATTCCAAACAAGATAGCCCCTTTCTGGGATTCCGAAATACTGAAGGCGGAAGGGCATGCCGCTCCTCCATATATGAGGTCTAACAGTCTACACGAGGCTCCCCTCCCCCCTCCTTGTGGGGACACAAAACAAAGCCTCGACATTATTAATTTTTTTTTTAATTAAGGGGCTATCTGGCGACTAGCCTCGACATTAGTAAGACCCGAGTCATTACATACAATACCGAGGGCAATGCATACAAAACACAGGCCATTGTATGCAATACCCAGGTCATTGCATACAAGATCCAGGATATTATATGCAAGACCTGTCTTCACATGCATGACCCAAGCCATTGTATGCAAGATCCAGGCCATTGCATGGAAAACCCAGGCCATTGCATACAAGAACCGGCCATTGCATAGAAGATCCAGGTCATTACATGCAAGACCCTGACCCTCCATACACGTGACATAGGCAAAGCTCCCAACACAAAGATTGTCCACAGAATCCTGGCGCGATGAAACCAGGCCACCTCTAATACACAAAACATCCCCACACTCATACAGAACAAAGCAGAGTATCCATTCCCTGGGTCAAAAATCATTTCCTCAATGCGATCACACCAGATAAACCCAGAATAAACGTCCTTTCCAGGATACAAATGAATCATCGCGGCAAGGCTCCAGTGCGGTAACCTGGAAAAGTTAAACGCATCCAAACACAGCACCTGCTTCACAGATACACAGCCCAACCCCATTGCCGCCAGGAACCAGACACAGTTTCGAAACACATTCACAACCAAGATAAATCCTGCAGATACAGGGAGTGTTGGCTCTCCCGTCGGCTGAGTCCGTTGAGGCTGTCGGAATAGGCAACTTAGGTAAGCAAAGAGAATCACTGGCAAGCCGAACGTGGACGTGTTCTCATTCAGTTAGTGTCGGAAGGACGGTAGTACTACGAGGGGCGGTCAATAAGCTTTGCGAATCGGTACGGCAAAACAGAGGAAGGGAAATGGCCGTTTGTGGGGGTGTTAGGACAAGTTATGACAAGTCAGAACCTACAGCCGCACGCTCCTGCCTCGTCTATTTAAAAAGCAGTAGCTGATCGCAGATCGTCAGTCACAATTTTTTCAACAATGGACAAGGTTGAGCACCGCACAGTGATCAAATTTTTGAGCAAGGAAGGCAAGAATGCAAAAGAGATCCATGAACGCATGGTTGCAGTGTACACCGACACCGCCCCTTCCTATGCAACCATTGCTCGCTGGAATAGGGAGTTCCGCCATGGTCGTGAGTCCCTTGAAAATGACCCCCGTCCAGGACGCCCGAGGACAATGTGGCCCGTGTGGAGAGGAGGATCCTCGAAAATCGACGGGTGAAGGTCGAAGAAATCGAGCGAGAACTTGGAATATGACATGGAAGTGTTATCAACATCATCCACGACAATTTGGCCATGACCAAGGTCTCTGCCCGTTGTGTCCCTAGAAATCTCACGCCCCATGATCGACTTCAACGTCGTCAAAGTTTGGAGGAGCTGCTGCAACTGTACAACCAAGACCAGGCGGGATTCGAGTCACGCATAGTGACAGGTGATGAAACGTGGGTCCATCACTGGGATCCCGAGACCAAGCTCGAAAGCATGGCCTGGAAGCACAGCGGCTCTCCGACCCCCATCAAGTTCCGGACCCAACCCTCAGCCGGGAAGATCATGGCCACCATCTTCTAGGATTCTGAGGGAGTGTTGATGGTGGACTATGTGCCTCGTAAAAGGACCATCACAGGCCAATATTAGGCCGATGAACTGGCTGGGTTGAAAAAGTGCATCCGTCAGAAGCGGCGCGGCAAGTTGAAACGCGGTGTCCTGCTCCTCCACAAGGCCAGAGTTGCACAAGCTGCCCTGCGCGAGTGCGGATTCGAGAAGCTCAACCGTCCCCCCTAAAGTCCAGATCTAGCCCCTAGCGACTACTTTTTATTCCACCAGCTCAAGGTTGCACTGCGTGGACGCCGGTTTGGGGACGATGAGGATGTCCAGCTCGCCATCCAGGAGTGGATTGAACAGCAGTCGGGAGATTTCTGGTTGTTGGTAATTCGAAGCCTCAGGGACAAGTGGCGCAAGTGCATTGAAGTCGAGGGTAGTTATATTAAAAAATAATAAAACACTTTTCCTCATATCTCGTTTCCTTATATCCGAATTGCAAAACTTATTGACCGCCCCTCGTATGTTTGGTCACCACCCAGCGAGTCAGTGGAGACTTTCGTGGCACAGTAGTGAGAGACCCATAGCAAGAGGAGTGTGTGGATATGACAAACCCTTCGGAGGATTCCATAGACGGAAGAGTTATGTTATGTGTGTGAAAGAAAGAAGTCAGATAGACTGGTGTTGAGATTAGCTATTCACGTGCTGGCGTATGGTTGGAACAGCCTGCGTGATTGGCAGTAGCCCCCTATAAGGACCGACATTTTTATGTGTCTTCTCTCACCGGGACTCAAACCCAAGTACTCAGGCGTGGAAATCCAAGGCCGCCTTTTCTAATGGGGAGCGAGAGCTCTTGTATTGTTTATCATCAGCTCCCACCCCTGGCGAGACCCAACAATGGGTAACAGGGACGGTAAACAAGCTCAACCCATCAAATTTGCCACAATTCACTTCAGGGCGTTATTAAGGGGCGGGGGGAGGCCACTACTCCACCTCAAAGAGGAAGAACAAAGGTCTTCCACTCGTATCAACTATTCAAATTTTCTCAACGAATTCACTTGACACTACATTCCCTCGAGATATGGGTCGGTGTGCATAAATGTCAAAGAAATGTAGCTACCCTTTGTATGCCCTACGAAGCACAAAGCCACTCCTTTCATATCGAAAGGGTGGTATGTGCTCACCTAGTCAAGGTTCATCGGGAGACAGAGGGCCCCCTCCAAGCACACCTATCATCCATTCTCTCCTCAATCAGCCCTTTCTCTCTCATTTACACATTCACTACCCCCCCCCCCCCCCATTTTACGCAGCCTTCCACCTCTTCGCACATTTAGCGGGTATCGGCCGATACCGTACATTAACGGAGACGTTGCTTAGGAGGAAGGAGTCGTTGAGGGTCACGTTCTCTCGAATGACGCAATGCTTCCCCACGACCGAGTTGCCGAGACGACACCGGGGGTCGATTTCAGTCCCGGCGTCAATGACAACGTTCTCGCCAATACTACGCCTGCAAAGAGAGGGGGAGGGGGTAAAAATGGAGTCTCTCTACCAGAGGAAAAGAGGCATTCAAGAATTCGTAGAATAAAAGTAATTTAAAAAAAATAAATTTAAAGGGAAAACCAACGAGGGCATTTCCTGTAGAAAGTTTGTAAGAGAAAGTGAACATGTGTGGAAGACGTAGTTGCTGATCCTCTGTGGACATTGAGACTGGGAGGAGACACAATCGTCCAGTTGTCAGCTGCAGCATGTTGGCTCATGGTACACCCAACAGCCTCTCGTGGGATACACATTGGACTGAGGGGGGAAGGGGGGGGAGGCAGGCGGAGCAAAAGTGTCTCAAACAGAATCTGGGGCAATGCCTTCTTGGGATTATTAAGCAATTTGGATTGGCCACCTCATGACTTGCCCAATTTTAAGGTTTGTTGAAATTGCCTTTAGTCCCTTACAAGTAACAGCACGATGTGGCTGTTATTATTCCGCGAATACTACTACTATTTCCTCTCCTCTTACTACTATTTTCTCTCCTCTTACAACTATTTCCTCTCCTCTTACTACTATTTCCTCTCCTCTTACAACTATTTCCTCTCCTCTTACAACTATTTCCTCTCCTCTTACTATCTTTTCTACTAATTCGGTTTGGCTTCTTTTTTTTTTTACCCAAAAGATGCAGAAATTTTGCAATTTCTAGTTTTCACAAGATCTTACATCAAGTGATAAATGGGGACGTGAAGCAAAGATAAATGAGGTAAAGCAAGGAAAAGTGAGCAATAAATGGGGAGGTAAAGCAACGATAAGTGAGCAATAAATGGGGTGTAAAGCAAGGATAAGTGAGCGATAAATTGGGAAGTAAAGCAAGGATATCTTTAATATCTTTATGGATGAATTAGTAAGAGATAAACATATGAGAATGACATCATTATAGTCCATGGAGACACCTTTGAAGTTTTAAATATCTTGGATGTATCATGAATTATTGTTACAAACTTAATTTACTTTGTCACCTCCCCCCCCCCCTCCCACCGGGTTCTCTTCAATCATATACATTAGTTCTAAGTTCTAAGGATGACTGGCACAATATGCAGTCTTCTCCAGAAGTCTCCCAGAGGTTTTATTGCAAACAATTCTGAGATGGTCAAGAGGGAGAGAAGATAGGATGAGATGGGCAGTGTTTATAGGATGATGGAAGTTACAGAGGGATTGAAGATCTAGGATCTAGTGGGGGAGGAGCCCATGGAGCTGGACGCTCTATCAGGGAAGCGCCTGGAGGAGATAGAACGTGAGGAAAGGTTCTGAAAGGTCGCAGAAGTGACAATGTTCTTAAGCCTGGAGGAGCATAGGATGTCCCAGGTCGTGACAGGACCAAATCCTTAGCCTCGTGAAAAGCTAGTCAATCTGCAGGCATTAGCCAATGTGAATTTATCATGCAATGCCTTTGAGCAGTCTGCACAAATTTCAGATTGACCCAACTTGGCGTATCTCTAGGTTCGATTTGTATTGTCGAAACGGTGGTAATGGTAACACCCCACGGCAGCCGCACAAATGCCTTCACGCATTACGATACCAACCGGCAGGCGTGGACTCATGGAGCCTGTCTCAATCGAAATGGTGAAGAGTGTAGAGGTGGGTCTCGAAGGCCCCCCCCCCCCCCTGTTTTCTCATCACATGCTCTTTACTCAGCCAGCTCGTTGGTAATATCTTCTAAATAGTAGTCCTCGAGTTCCCTCACATAAACAACCTCAACATAATTCATGGTAGTGTGTCGTGTCACCAGGACAGGGTGCCGTTCGAGGAACAGGAGACCTTTGGTTATCTACCTAGAACCCTGACGCTGATGGAGTATGCTTCTTTTAGACAACCTCCACCCATCAGTAGAGCGAAGAGTGAGGAAACACTTGAAGCTAGCAGGCTAGGGGGAAAAAAAATGAAGCTTGGTGGGCTATATCCAGAGTATAGCAGCTCCAGCCTATGCCATCTAAGGATGCACACCAACCCCAGGTTGCCCAGTGGACCGGTCTCTTCCCAAAGCCCGCAGCACCCAACTCCACACCTAGAGAGGCAGGGTGGATTTCCTTAATAGGTCATACTAATCTTGGACAGTACAACCAAGATCTGTTGTAGTAGAACAAGAGATGGCACTCAAGACTTTAAGTTAACCCTGCAGCCAAGTCAGTAAAGCCTGCCCCCATAAGCAATACAGCCTTATGCACCTGAGAACAGCAACAAGGAGGTGCTCAGCCCATTGCATGTAGGTAAGGGGTTATTGGGGCAAAATAATCTTCCCATTAATCACACCCCAAAACCCAGGGCCCCTCAAGTCTTGGTTTCTTGACACCTTCAAGTGTAGAGGGTGTTGTTTATAGAGGTTCCAAAGCCTTTCTTCTGACACTTCATGAGGTAGCTGGTCAGGTGCCTAAGCTAAGTCATAGGAAAACAAAGGAATGCTGATAGGTAATGAGGAGGAAGCACAAACACTTAACACAGCTCCTTCATAGAGTTCAAGTCAACCCAGGGATGGGGCTCCCATAATTTGTACTGAGGCTGGAAGGACATGCAGATCTCCCAGGTACCAAGTGTAACAGGCTACACAGGGTATCCCTGGTGCCTGCATATTTGACATTGTCATACTGATCCTTATGTGGACTTCATCATGAATTCAGGGTGCTATGCAAAAGAAATGGACTAATGGTGCATACCATTGGCTTATCCATGTGCCAATGAGACATTAAGAGGTGGTAGTCAAGTATGTAAGCTGGTACCTTCACAAGCTTTATATGATGCACAGCTGACAGCACAGTGGCCCTTACTCCCCTCCTACCAGGGAGGAGCTTGTACAAAAGAGCAGAAATGACATGAAAAGAGGAAGCAATAATTAAGGCTTGCAATGGAGAGAGGAATCAGAGGTGAAATTACAAAAAAAAAGAATAGAAATTAAACATACTTGTGGAATTTGGCTGAGGGATCCCAGTAGCTGCCAGAGAAGGGTTGAAAGTAGTACCGGATTCTTTGACTAGAGAGACTGCGTTCAGGAACACTGGGGAACACTTTTCGCTTTATAACATCATTGCTGCAAAGGAAAGGAGCAATTTCTAGACTCATTAACTCATGGCACTTATGACTACTGTTGCTCCTTGCTTATGATCCTGTTCCTAGAGTAAGGGCCTTGATAAATTTCTGCGGACCACATGGGATTTTGACATAGGTGTGCAAATGTCAGGCGTGTCATGAATATGCATTGGGCCGTGTTTGGTTCCCAGTGGCGGAGGGTATGCAGAACATCTTGGCGTAACAAAAAAAAGAACCTCAGGTAGTAAAAAGAGCTTGAACCATTTTGGAGGGGGGATATATATCCATGGCCTGTAACAATTTGTATCAGGGTTACCAAAATGGCAGAAGGTTTCAAGAGTTACAAAGAATGGAAAGTAGATTTAACTCAGATTACTATTGTCTTGGGGGCTGCCATAGGTTAAAATGATCACAGTTTGTAGACAAAATTAAAAGATCTTCACTGAGGATACGGATCAAATGGCATGATTCATTGGTAAAAAGTAACTTAAAATATACTTGTTATCTTAAAGATTGCTAAAATAATCATATATACATACATATATATACAGACATACATACATACACACATATATATATATATATATATATACAAGAGGAGCTTGAGCTTTGCAGGCACAGTCTGTGTTCTACAACCAATCTCGCTCTAGCAACAGGGTTTTGGTCTAATAAAAATTCAAATATTTCCATTACATAATCCCTAATAATTTTCTCTTGATCTATTTTTTCATATCCATACTTATTTTCTAGCCCTAAATTCAAGAATTTTTTTTAGTTAAATTCTTTTCATATAGCATTAAAACAATCCTCACCTCTTTTTTTTTTCCTTCTAGATTTTGTTTTATATACTAAAAAATACCACTACATAAAAAGACCATACCTTAATTTTGACTCATTTTATGAACTTCACAATTTATATAATTTTTTCATTCTTAGAATCAGTGAGTAAAAAATATAAGGTGAGAAAAAATGGTAACTCTTACTAAATTACTTGGATAAAAGCTTCAAATATATAAAAAAAAACCAGCCCTAATGTCTGTTTTTCCAGCTCTAAATCATCTTTTAGCAATAACTTTAATAAAAGCTTTGAATCTCCCCCAAAACACTAATTTTTTTAAAGTTTAAGGATGCTGGTTTCAACCTTCCAATCAAGCTATGTTGCTTCTCAGGCGGAGATCAGCCAGGGCAAGCCTCAACTCCTCACCATGATGACCAGTCACTGCTGTAACCTCCCTTAGTTAAATAGTATCAGCTTAAAAAGAATCCTGACAGAGATTTGAACTCTTAGAAATAACTTTGATAAAAAGCTTTAATATACCAAAAGCAATCTCTTATTTCCTAAAAATTTACTATTGGTCTGTTTTTCAGAGAGAAAAGAGAATTAAATCATATATCAAAAGGGTAAAATACATTCAAAAAAATCCTCAGACCTCATTTTTCCCATCTAAATTTTTATTTAATATTTTCATTTTGATTATTTTTTGCTATATGGTAGTTATTTCCTCCTGATAAAGAAAAATGAAAAATCTATTTTAGAAAGAAGTTTGATAAAAGATTTGAATATATGAAAAAAAGAAACAGCCATATCTTAATCAATAATATTTCTGAATTTCACCATTTGAAATTTGTTTTGTTTTAAAAATTCCCCCAAATTTGATAATCATATCTAAACTTAATCATTTTCCCTTGGTCAATTTGTACATAAAAACTAAGAGAAAAGATATTATTATTATTTAACCCATCACAAAACTCTTTGTTCTAAAATATATTGATAGGGACAAAAGGAGCGGCTTCTCCACTCCTCATTTTGCTGTACTTGTTTCTAGGTGTCAGTAGCTATTTCCCCTGATGAAGATTAAAATTGAAAATCTGTTTTAGAAATAACTTTGATAAAACTTTCAAATATACCAAAAAAATAAAATAAAAAAGCAACCATGGTTAAATTTTTATAAACTTTCTAACTTCACCAGTTGTAATTCTTTGTGTTTAAAAAAAAATTCAAAACATTTGATAACCATATTTATATATTCTTTACTTTACCATTTTGTTTTTTCAAACTGTAATTGAACTCTTGGAAATAAGTTGAATAAAAACTAAAAATATACAAAGGTTATAACCGAACTATATATTTATTTTTTTAATATATATATATATATATATTTTTTTTCTGTTAATTCTACAACAATGGCAGGATTATTAACTTCAACTTGTATTTTCTTTATCCTTCTAACAAGTTTTTTAACCAGGTCTGTTTAGCAAGAATGGACACTCACAAAACATATTTTATTCCGACACATCTTTCAACCGTGGCAGGTCATCTTCAGGAAATGAGCAGAATTATGGTATGCTACACTATATGTATACATCTTTTGCGTGAACATACTTGCTACAAAATGGACCAATAGCAAAGAGGATAAATTTTTAAGTGCAAATTAATGTTTGCTGTTTTTTTTCTAACATAAGCGCTACAAAATGGACCAATCACAAAGGAAACTTTAAATGCAAATTAACATTTGTGGGGTTTTGCGTGAACATAAGCTCTACCAAATGAACCAATCACAGTCAAGGAAAATTGAAGTGTACAATAATGTTAGCTAGTTCTGTGCAGACATAACCGCTAAAAATGGGCCAATCACTGACAAGGAAAATTTAAGTGTGAATTAGTATTAGCGGTGGTCACCCTCGAGATATCAAGTCATTGGAAAGATGGTCTCTGGCTGAAGCTGCATTTTAATCGTGGGTTTCTTGTCTTGGATAATGACAGCTTGGGCATTTGAAATCTCTGACAGTTCTGGAGTCACAAGATTATGGAGGTGTACCTGATGAGCATTTCATGGCTTAGAGTAATGTCATGATAGTGACTGTTTTTTAATGGTGGCATCTTGTAGATGATTGGTCAGTCACATCGACAGGGTTGTGGAGGTCACACCATTCTATGTGGAATTGCAGTGTTTGCAGTCACTGAATTTACATGGAGTTCACCCGCTGGAGGGAGACAGCTATTTTCCATAATGCAATTACTAGTCTTCTTTATGTTGTAATATATTATTGGGTTCCAATCTGAATTAGGATCGGTGAGGGAGATATTCTGGTGTACAATGGCTTTGAGAGCCTTTTCATCTCCACAATAGCCTGTATTCATAGTAGCATTATAATACAGGTTTGTGGTCTTTTTCTTCAGTCTAGAATGATGACCAAAACCAGTGGTCAAGTCCATTTTCCTCTTTATAACAGCATCAATAGATTACTGTGGGTAGCGGTTGTTAACCAGAATGTGGAAAACCCTCTTCAATTCAAGATCTACAACCATCCATGAGGAGGAATGGGAAAATGCCCTGTTCACAAGGGTATTAAAAATGTATCTTTTATAGTGTTGTGGACATTCAGAGGAACCATTTAACCCCTTCCCTACAATAATGAAACATTTTTCATTACACCTACTATTGTGTGTCTCCGATGACGAAAGGGTTATCATCATGAAGTAAATGATTGTTTTTTTCTGTTAAGTAATTTTGCCAGAGTATGTTATGAACATTCCTGAGCATTACTCAAAGTGTCCGTCTTATAATGATGTCATTCTCAACTGACCAATAAAAAAACTTTGTGGGCAGGGTTTGTTTATGCCCGCAAGGCGAAAGCATGTTCTATGCCAGTTGGAAATTACTTGTGATTGATTGCGTAATATATAGCATAATTTTTAAAATTTTGTTATATATTTTGACAATGTCTTCAAACCATGGTGATAATTTTGAAGATAGTGACTTCAAACCCATGCAAAGTGACAATGAATCAGATGATAGTAGTGATAGTGACACTTATATTTCAATCAGTGATGAAGAATGTGAAGCAATGGATTTATCAGGCAGGTGGAAACATTGCATTTAGGTGAGTAAACAATGTCATATTTTTTTTTTAATTAATTATTTGCAAGATATTCTCAACATGAACAAACATTATAAGAATAGGCAAAATTTAAACATAACATGAATAATGCAATAAATGCAAAATTTAAATAAAATGTATGCAGCACCGTACGAGGGCGACGATGACTCATGCAGAAGCCTAAGATTGTGGCCTTAATCTACACTCAGATCATGAATTTAGACTCATGGGAACTAATGATAATATCGAGGAAGGGAAAGGATCCTCAATCTTCCTTTTGTAGGTGAAGTTCAAACATGAATTGATCTTGAAAGTCTCAACTAGGGCATTAACTTGCTCAAGGCTCTCTGTATTCAAAGTATGTTGTCAATATAGAACTCATAGATGGGCTGTTTGGGTGCTATAGTGTTTTGAATATCTTGTTAAAAGTTGGAAATGACAATGCCAAGAGGTGACCCCATCGCAACACCATCGATTGGGACATATATTTTCCCATCAAGACCATAGAATGTGGTTCTTTTGTGCATGCTCAGAGGAGTTAGTGTAATACATCTTCTCTCACCATCACCGAAGACATTGATAACATAACTCCTTTTCAATTCAGAGGACTTGTGTCATAGATTTCTGCAATATGCCAACCATATACATCCCAATATTAATTTTACTTGCAAAAAGGAGCTCAATGGTTCACTCATTTTTGGATGTTTACATATCATCGTCATCTTCATTTTTCATCCTCTTGGTCCCGCTTCTGTAGGGTTGGATGGTTGTATGACTCTTCTCCACCGACTTCAGTCCTCCATAAGTCCAAGTCCCCCATATCTTCCACAACACAGTCTCTCCAAGTTTTCCTGGGTGTTCCTGCTGGCCTTCTTCCTTCCACTTGCATATGCATAATCTCCCTCAAGTAGCCATTCTTCTCTGATCTCTCCATGTGACCAAACCATCTGAGTCTCCTCAGTCGCAGCTCAGACTCCAGCTCCACTAGTCCAAATCTGTCTGTCACCTCAGAGCTCCTGCCATTTCACACCAGTCATATATCTCAGCATACATCGATCACATCCTCTCAACACACTCATCAGTCTTTCTGCTAAGGGCCAATTTTCAGCACCATACAATAGAGCTGCTTGTACACATGTTACATATACCAAGCTTCTCTTCTTCAAAGAGAATGCCTCGGTTCCTTAGTAATCCTAACACCTCTCTCCACTTATTCCAGGCAATGGCTATTCTTGCATGAACAGCTCTTTCCATTCCAGCTTTACTATTTAGTATATCTCTGAGGTAGCAGAGCTGGTCCAAGACCTCCTATTCATTAAAAGAATTTGAAAGTAAAGTTTTTCACAAGCTAACCTTTACTGGTCAAGGCCTCAACTTCTTCAGCTTTTGCAATTTTTTGTATAAAATTAGTGCCATAAAACACTAATATTCCATGTATAAATCAATTGTTCATCTTACACTGAATTCCACAAAGAAGATGAATGTATGTGTGAATATTTCAAAGGAAATGGTTTTCATGTGTCTCTGGTGGAAAGGACCACGGAAAATCTTTTAAATAACATTTACCAACCAAAATTGAAATTCCCAACTGTTATAAAAGATATGTTACGTATTTTTTCAGGATATAACGTTTTTTAAACCAAAAATTTACAAAAGAAATTACCAATTTATTAAAGTTCTTTTTTTACACCAATTTTAAGATCATTTTGATGAATAAACATGATATAGGACAATATTTTGATTATAAGGACATAATCCCACAAGATGTGGTCTGTCTCATATACAAATGTAATCCTGAAAAATATATTAGCAGTACGGTGTACTCGCTGAAGGGAAGGTTCTGTTCCCATATGGGAATTAGCCACCAAAGTTCTTTCTAAGAAAGAGTTCTTGCCTATAATCCTGTATCTTTAAGAATTTAAGAATCAATCATACATCAAATACCTTTCCCTTCTATAATTCAGATTCCTGTTCCCATCCACTACTTCTGCTATAAAATATTAACCAACCTCCTAATCCTCCTTTTCTTCTTACATTCCTCACACTTTCCCAAGTCTACCATTCATAATTAATTGGACAAGGTTAGTGTATTCTCAATGTGCATATAATGTTTCCTCCAAAATTTATATCACCAATTTTACTATTTAAATTTTCCAACATGATTTTAACTCAAACTAGGTTCTGCATTACTCTCTATACTAACAGGCAAAATCCTCCATCAATTCCATAATTTTAATATTTGAATATTTTTAAACTTTAACTGCTTAGTCTAGTAATAAATTTGTATTTCCAGTACCAAAAGAATCGGTGAAATTAACACCTCAAATGTTGTATTGAAAAAATGAATTTCTCCCTCTACATCCTTTCATTCATTCTACAACTTAAACTGAAGCTCTACAGGAGCAGCCCAAACAAATATGTAAATATTAATAAACACTTCCCTATGTAATTATATTTCATACACTATACCTGATTTCCTGGTAAGATTTAAATGATAAAACAGCAGCCGCATAACCTTCTTTGGCAAGATGGGCATGAACTGTACATCCAAGAAGCTCTTCTTGTTCAATTAATCCCTGAACCAAGCTATCCCTGGTTCCATAGTCAAAGTTGTCAGAGAAAAGGGAGGGAATCATTTGTGAACAAATCGCAATGCCTGGATCTGCCATTCGTGGTAGCACCTTCAACTTCGGAACAGAATGAATTATTTCCTAGAAATGTATAAAAAAGTAAAATTTAATTAATTTCTGTTATATACTGAATTTAAGCTCCTAGATCTTTCCCTATAAATCATTATTTTCAGAGTGCTAATCCCTTGAAGTTTCTTACAGTGGGTAACACCATTCTAGATGATTTTCCAAGTCGTGTGTGAGAAAGAATCTTGCCAGTCTTTGAATTCATCAGAAGATTAGCCACTCTTAAAGTGTCTACTTCTTTTTCTGGTTGAATGCTATTCATATAGATACAGGACATAACACAATTTGGATCCTTCTTAACTGATGCTCTACAATGAAAAAAAAAAAATATTTTGAGTGATTTTTATAACAGAACTAAGCAAAGCAGCAAAAAAAAATGAGCAAGGACTCGAGTATAGTAACGCCGTCTGTCCCTCACATGTAAAACAAGATGAGTATGATAATCGCTTACAAACCTGAAGGTAGCCAGTCCTTGTAGGAGAGGGGGGGAGGGGATTGGGTGCTATTGTTTTGACATCAACCAGTGATAATAGATCCATTTATGGTTCTGTGTCAGGGCTATGTAGATATGACTAGCCCCATAAGGGACACTATGCTGGGGTATGTGGATATGAGGAGAAAATAGTACCAACATTGGAAGGGTTCCAGGCAGAGGAGAGAGTAGATATGTTTTAATGTGAAGACAGACAAGGAAGGACAGTAGTGATGTGATTGGCTATGGAATTTGAGTAGATCTACCTACCCCTACCCTGGTGCACAGAGAGCATCTACCAATCAGTGCATTGATGTTTGTGTCTCCTCTTGCTTGGGATTGAACCCAGAACCTCAACAATAGAAAACAAACACCATTTCTACTAGGCTAGCAAGAGCTCCATCAAATGATAATGTTATAAGCACATAGAATACATACATTAAATGACAAATCCACATGGCATGAATTAACTAACCAAGCATTCGTTGGGAGTGTAAAGGATGGTCATTTGTGAGACATAGCAGTCATAAATTGATGAATAAAGGAGATAAAGGAAATAAATAATAATCAATATGATGCATGATGGGGAGTGAGCTTTTATTCCTGGTGTGGGGCAGAAATGGATATAAAAAACAACTAATGGATGTCAGGAGTTTGTGGCTAGAGCCCCCACACCATCCTCCTGCATTTCAAACCTCATCCCACAAGTACAAACAAGTGATCCCAGCGAGGGAGATGGCATGACAGCTTGTCTAACTCCTTAAAATGAGAGTAGACAGAGTCATGGGCAAAAGTTTTGGCAGAGAGACAAATTTTTGGGGGGGGCCTAAGCCTCTAATGCAATATGCAAAGAAAAACACCCAATCACTCTTGGATCAATATGAGAATTCCTGGAAAGACATGAGAGGAGCATATGTGGTTGAGTTAGGAAGTCTTAATTTCTGCCATCATGCAAGCATCATAGTAACATTTCTTTTTTTTTCTCTGGACAATTCATCTACAAGAAGTTGCAAAGTGTAGGGTAGATGCTTTATCAAAAAAATAAGTTTGTACCAATCTCCTGCCATTGAATTTGTCTTTTCTGCCACCTTTCTCAGGTGAATAATGGCTTCTTGGAGATTTTTATTGACACAAATTGTTTACTAAGCACACATGTAATCGTACCCACATGATACCAATCATGTGTTAGTGTCAAATGCTATGTGTGCACTCAAACTTTGCAAAATATGCCAGTAAAATGTTAAAACTTTGTCAAAAATATTTGAATTATTTCTCTACATATCCTCAATCTAGATCTACTCATACACTTGTCAAGATGAAGTTTCAACAGCTCTAAACCACCCCTTTAGAATTCTGTCACCTTTCATTTGCACAATAACCTCATATTTGGCATCATACAAAGACTTATGTTGGGGTCCTATTAAATGTTCTTTAATTTTGATGGTGGGGAGAACATCCAAAATGACGAGGTCATTGTGGGAGAGAGTAGGTGGAAAGATTTCCATTTTCTCTAAGAATGGAGTGGAGATATTATTGTGATGGAACAGAATTCTGTGATCCAAATTTGCTTCCTTTTTTCCAACTAATTTAGTCTCAATTTTTTTTCAGAGTGCCTTTCTAATAGTTCCCAGTGATTGCTTTAGGTCTTTTGAGAAAATTGATAAAAATTACTTTGAGTACCAGAAAATAGGCACACAATTTATTGAGCTGGCCTCTCCATTTCACACTTCACTGGTCCAGCTGATCCTGTCTGAAGCCATTGTTTGGAGTAAATTTTGCTCCCTGAATCATACTGATACATCAGTCTCCTGTAATGATTCAATAAAAAATATCCTATTCATTTAATTCAATAAATGAACTAGAGAAAGTTAGTTCTTTGTCCCAGCTGATCTTCACCCAGTGATTTGGAACTCAACACACAGAAAGCTTACTAATACAAAGATTACCAGTCAAAATTAAAAATTGTGGAACCATGAGAGATTCACTCTTTTATGGCCATCACATTGGTGATAATTCCTAGGACTTCTCTCACCAGATTCTGTACCAGGCACAGTTCATTTTTTTTTTAAACTGATTGTCTTGCCTCTCCTCATTTGTCTGTGGTCTTCCCTACTGTACTTAAAATGCTTAATCTAATCATAAATTGAAGTTCTAGATAACATCCCTGTAAACTTGTTGCAAAGCTTCAAAAATTTGTATTGGTTTCCATTCAAGTTTGGTAAAAAAAGACGATGTTGGTTTTCACCTCAAAATTGTTCCTTTCTGTGGAATGTAACCAGGTAGAATTTAAATGTAAGGTAATGATACAATGATAAGCATGAATGAGGAAACTTGTCTACATGCAACAACAGAACCCAAAGACAGTTTTAAACTCATTTTGGTTTGTATGAACTCAACCCATGTTTATATAAACTGGGACATGTTCCTGGGAGCTTTTTTAACTTATCTTCACACTAACAATATGGTAATTTAAGCAAATCATATTAAATTTGGATAAGGGCTAAATGGTCATAAAAAATAAAGTGGTGTTATTGAAAGAGCAGAAATTTTAAGAAACAGCATAAGTAGGGGAAGATGAAATAATCACTCTTGTAATCTAAGAATTGAGATGGAAATATGGGAAATTGTGAGCATATACACCGTGTGGGTGGTATTCATTCACATGATAACTATCTCAGCAAAAAAAAGGGGGTTTTATTTCTTGAGATATATATTTGTCAAATTGTGGTCAGTTTGTCTTCATGACATGTTCTGTCAATCTCACTCAATAAACCAGCCTGTGGCCCCGATGACAGTCTCCAATGACCTCAGAACTGGTCACAGGCCTTCATCACATCTCCTATTTTAGGTCCTTGAAGGCACTGGTAATCCTGGACCTCAGCTCAGCCTTTGTATTACAGCTGTATTTTTTGGTATCTCTTTCCAGTGCACCCCACACAAAGAAGTTCAGAGGCAAAATGTCAGTTGTAGGATCAAAGAAATTCTCAAACAGCCAGGCCTGTGTCTTCTGGCTGGTGTGGCAGGGCTAGAGTCTTGTTGTGACAAACATAAACGCTCCTTGCAACTACCCATTGATCCAGGGCTTTGCCACCTCACTCAGAACACAGCTGTAGCCATTGGTGTTCAGCTGGACGCCCTCAGAGAAGTAGGGTGGCATGTAAATTTCCTCCATATGACTCTGGGCATGTTCTTTGATGCAAAAGTGAGACTTAATCCTCTAATCTTGGCAGAAATTCTTCTCATCAGGGAAGAACCAAACCATGTCTGGCTACAAAGGGTTCTTTCAACTTGTTGATCAGCTTCTTTTTATGCTTGAGTCGCTTTTCCTGCATTGCCTTGGACAGAAATTATCCCTTCCTCATCTTGTATGTAAAGTAGCTAATGTCCTCCCATACCACCAGCCTGATGAGCTTTTCATCCTCCTTTTCTCCCTTGCAATGGCATGCATTGACTTTTTGAGATCATTGTTGATGATCTTCTGGATTTCAATGGACAAATCTGGCATTCTGATCATAGCAGATTGTCAACCATAGGTTTTGCTCTCTGCTATTACTTCATAGTTCAATCCAGAATCTTTTAATTCCTTTCTGACCTTTTCAACAATCATTCTGCTGACTATGAGGAGGTCTGAACTCTCCTCCTTTGTCCTTCCAACACAGATTCCAGAGGACTCTAAGCCTCTTCCTCAAATTGGCGGATTCAAAATTTTCTGTAGTAAAATATTTTGCCAGGAAATAAAGCAAAAATGGCTATTGTTTTTAAGAAGAAAGAGACCCAAAATGATGGTAAAAAATATGCAGAAAATTAGTAGTTGAAAAATGCAAATGAATACCATCTGCATCCTGTATGGGCTATTTATTTTATTTTATTTTTTTTTATAGAGCCCATCTGGCAACTAACCAATTGGGCATAAGTCGCCGAAAAACACGACAGCCTAGAACTAGGCTAATTTAAAATAAAAATACGAAAACTTAACAATGATATAAATTGGAAAAACTTAACAATCAGGAGGCAATCTCCGGCAGCGGGGGAAGGTCCCCCTCACCCCGGTGCAGGAGAGTGCAACCTACAAACAAAACAATAACAAAAAAAAATAACCTTAAATAAAGGGGAGAAGCCCGGCCTCCCCCCAAAAGTCAACAAGTCCACAAGTCAATGTGCACGAATCTGTCCCGAGTACAAGGGACAGGCGGTAGCGACCCCGCCCATCCCGGTACCGGGAGAGGTATTGTGCGCGAAGATCACCCAGACTGGGGCAGGAATGTGCCGAATAGTCTGGGGGACGACACAGTCGTTGCAATAGGGCGCAGGCGAGCACTCCATCAAATAGCGATGCGTCACATGAGTGTGTCCGATTCGGAGATGACAGAAAGCAACCTGAAGCCGCCGCAGCATTGGGGGATAGGTCCATGGGAACAGTCGCGCCGCAATGGCACGCAACTTTAAGTTCCCTTCAACCGTCTCCCATCTTCTTTGCCAAGCAGTCCGAAGAGCTGCCCGTATTCCTGCCATGTAGTCGGTGTGAGCAAGAGCAAAACGCTGGTCTGGTCGCAGAGTCCTCGCGGACTCTTTGGCGCCCTCATCTGCGCGCTCATTCCACGCAATTCCTACATGTCCAGGAACCCAACAGAAGATAATCTGGACATCCACCCGGCTCACCAAAACCGTGGCATCACGGATATCGCGAACCAGGGGATGCGGAGATTCCAATGCCCCGAGAGCACTCAGGGCGCTTTGTGAGTCGCTATAGATCACAATCCGGTCTCCAAACTGGGCACGTCGCGTAATCTCCTGTACCGAGTGGTGTATTGCCACCAGCTCGGCCGTGAAGACAGACGCAGCGCCTGGTAGAGCCCCGCTGACTTCAAACAGAGGGGATACAGCATGGAAGCCGACCCCCTCTTGGGACTTGGAGCCACCCGTATACACTGGCACGGTTCCAGCGTGACACGATTGGGACCCATGTTCGAGGCAGTAGTGTCAAACACGATTCCTTGAATGCACGCCTCCAGTCCAGCATCGGATACCACCTTGAGGACAGCCTCTGCCATGTGATGCCCAGTACCTTGGGGGTATCTTGGCTGCTTCCAAGAATCTCTACTTCAAGAACAAATTAAAGAAAAGTATTGTATTAAAATTCAGGACAATACTATAATCATAAAGTAAGTTATGTGAAAATATTAATTACTTAGTTTTGAAATTATTATAACTAGATCATGAAGAAGTCACTTGTGAAATCTTTAAATTAATATCAAATTCAAACTTCAAAACAATTTAAAAGAAAAACCCTCTTGATTAAAGGTCACAAACTATTCAATATTATCACTAAAAATCTAAAACATATAACCAAAATGAATAAAAAAAAATTAAAGTTGGTTTAGACAAATGACTCAAAAAGATTCCAAATGAACCAGAAATATCTGGTTAAACACAAAGTAGAAAATTACCATCTAACTCCCTGATAGACCAATGCAAATTTTTGTTAAAAAAAATTTGGTCTGGTCAAAAAATTCTAACTTAGAATATATTGACTAGATTTTCTTTTATATTTTAAGATTATGGACCCTAAGAGGAACCTAAATGTTGCAAAGTTTTGCTGTGACCCTTTCCAAAAGCATAAGAAGAATGCGTGGAGGGATATAAGAGAAATACCAAAATTTTGATACAGAGTTGAATCTGAAAGAACTAAAAGGCCTGTACTGAAGCCCCCAACTTGAAGATCCCTCAAACAATGATAGTCCCAAAAAATCCTCTAGAGAAGAGTCTAGTGAGGAGGATGCAAGAATGGTGATAGAACTCACTTCAGTAAATGAGTCACTAGCAGGTCTTGATGCAACCCCTTTAAGAAAATCAAGATTATCACGGTCTGGGAATTCAAAGTACTATAAGAAGAAAATGAGAAAAATTACCCAAACTATTAAGATGAAGTTAGATGAGGTGGAATTTAAGCAGTAGACATCGACAGACAGATCGACTCTTGAATCAAGGAAACTGTCTACTGATGACTTCATTTCAAGTTTCTGTGACAAACTCAAATTCCTTCTCAAACACAATTTCCTTGCAAAGACCCAAATAAAATATGATCAGCAGCAGAAAGAAAAGCTTGGAGTAGGAGACTTCTTGGTAGGGATGGATTTTTCAGAAAACTTTATTCATATTTCAAGATGATCACAAGCAACCCTCCTTCCATCCATTCATGATATATTTCCGAAAGGATGAAGTTGTCCATCACCAAAGTTTTGTGGTAGTTTCTGATTGCACCACACAACATCATCGCTGTACACCTGTTTCAAACCAGACTTATTGAATTTCTGAAGACGCTCCATGGTACTGTGAGTAAGATCTTCTATTTCAGTGATGGCTGTGGCGCGCACTATAAAAACTGCAAAGATTTTCTCAACCTTGGAGACCACAGACTTTTATGTGGAAGCAGAGAGGAATTTCTTTGATACCAGTCATGGAAAAGGTCCATGTGATGGTGTTGGAGGTTCCATAAAGCGCTTGCAGCAAGGAAGGGCCTCCAAATTACTGAAGCCAAGACCCGATCCTCACTCCACAGGCATTATGCAATTTTACTGACAAAAGTCTTCTCTCTGTCACATTTACCTTCACAATGACAGAACAGCATGAAGCGCATAGGGAAGGATTGGAAAACTGCATACAAAATGCAAGAACTATTTCAGGTGAGTCATCAATTTATTCAAACTCATTTATTTCCATAGCAAAGAATTACTGATGGCGAGGCGAATGAAGATGATGAAGATGAAATGGTGAAACTAAAGGAAACTTACTTTGGTAAATTAAGAAAGAGAGCCTGGTAAGTGAAGAACTGCTGATAACATGCATAGAGGAAGATCAGGGTGGTTTTAGAACTGAACTGCCCACCATCTAAAAGGCAGGAATGTCACCCAAATCTCCAATAATTTTGGGTTTTTCTCTCAATTTTATCAACATTTTTTTCTTCAATTACTACTATGAACAAGATTTTTTTTCCTTTAAAGTGTTACAAATTTTGTTTCCCCAAAAGGAATCTAGAAGTTGTACTAAAATTAGGTCCATTCAATATACTGTAGGAATACAAGTACTATAAAGAAAAAATATAAATAGCAATTATAAATATCTTAATATACCTACCTATATGACAAATTTATACAGAAAAAAACTATCACTTAGTATTACCCAACATAACCCAGGTAGGTTGGTTATTTACCAATCCTGAAAGAGTAAAACAACCTTTTGTTCTTTCCCAGGTACTCAGAAACTCCATATGCAATTTGTCCCATGAATGATGGAATCATGGAAGTGAATAAATACTCATGCTCCACTATTTCCAAAAATGAAAGGGTAACTGCCACACAACAGAAACCCCAAGTATACCAATGACTGCTCCGAAAGGGTACTGCAATGCAGTATATGACAACAACTGGTATCTGGCCTGTATTGCCAACAAAGTATGTCTCAACTTCCTGGAGCTACAAGGACCAGTACAATCATTTATTTTGTCATCAAAACCGGATGAACATGTTGATTTAACAGACATTTTGTGTGTTGTGAGCCCAACAACATACACAGGTCATATTTATGTATTGAAAAGTGGAATGTGGCAATAGCTGCAGAGTTGTTGATAAAACGGTCCTGGTAATCCATGAATTTAACCTGAATCTGGCATAAGTTGAGTGTTTGAAATTTATTCAATTTTTTGGTGTTACAAAAAGTGGTGTAGTGTTCAAACTATATTAAATCCCAATATAAAACTTGTTTCAGATTGAAACATATATATACTCACAAAATACAATCTTAAAAAAAAACCGGAGTATACTAATTTTTTTTACCCAATGTCAAACTCAAAAACATACTTTTTTACTTGAACTCATACAAAAAATATTTAAATAAACTTGTAGAGCTCTCCAACAGCCTTAAAATAGTATTACAATGGTTTCTCTAAGTAGACAAGGAGCTGAGATATTGACTGCTGACCAAATGCAGTACCCCCCAAAAATAACCTCTGGGGTCAAACTTTATGGTGCCTTAGCTCACGAACGGTGCAACCTAGAATATTAAGACATATGTTTTTACTCACTTCAGTGAGATCTATAAGCCTACCAAATATGAGCCAAATTGGATATGGGTCCGGAAAATTGACCCTCTTTTTGGTTTAATTGACATGGAATGACACTATTGGGGCAAAACAGATTTTCCTATTAATTGCACCCTAATGCCCAGATCCACAAGTCCTGGTCTCTTTGCAGCCTGTCAGCATTAAAGGGCATTAAGTGCATTGTTTATAAAAGTTCCAAAGCTTCTCTTGTGACAGCATAGTCATAGAAATAGGAAAGCTGAGAGGGAACAAGAAGGAAGCATACCAACTTCTTGAGATTCTTATTTATGTCCAAACTATCAAAAATATAGTGTTCAAAATATCACCTGTTTCCATTATTTTGTCCAACCATTCATTAATAATTCTGTATTAGATTTGGGTTTTTTTTATTCCTGTGTCCTTCTCAACTTTTAACATTCATCACTGACACACACTGAATGCTGGTTTTGGTGGTGTTTTTTATTCTGCCACAATGTGAACCTAGATAGAGGTTGTTAGGATTCCTGGACTATCTCAGTGTAGTGTATGTACCCTTAGAGTTTTACCCATATTTGGTGAAGGATAGTATAGATCTTGCATGAACTGCATGGGAAACTCAAGTTTGTGTACTATGGATAAATTACATTTCATTGAGGTCTAAAATTATGGTTTATGGGAACATTTTTTGTTTTAGAATGTAAGTGGTCAATTAAAATGTTGCAAATGCATCCTGTAGAAAGACAGGTGCTTGTTTTGTATCTGTAGTAGGGAGTGAATGTGAAATTGGGCAACTAGGCCATCCTGGCAAATAGGAACGTGTGTGGGATGGGTGTAGTGTTTGCAGGTAAGGGTGATTATTCCTTGACTTGCTCGCATTTGGTTCCTATGAGTGTTGAGTTTTCACTTTTGTGTTAGTTTTGGCCATTGTTTTTCATGTATTATCAAAATTTAGTCTTGTATCCTAGGTGACACTAAACATTATTATTTACATCTTAAAATATCAAATTGCACAAACACTAAAAAATAGGTCTCACTTATGTTTCTTCATGATAAACTGAAGATCTAAATTCCCAATGACAGCACCTGTCAACAAAATAAAGTCATTCTTGAGAAGGGATTTGCTGTAGAGATCCCGCATAGCATCACCAAGCGAGGAACAGTTCTCAGAGCTAATGACATTGACTTTCATTACATTACCATACCGCATAGACCAATGTCTGCAATAAATATAATACAAAAAATGAATAAAAGTATTTTGCAATATACTTAGGATAAAAAATATCAGAGTTTTTATAAGACACAGCTGTCTTTCATTATCATTTAATTACTTAATAAGGTCAATTTAAAGATTACATTACCTGCAATGTTCTCTTATCTTTTCAGAATGAGGAACTGTGGAGCAATAAACAATAGTTTCATCAACTTCACATCGTTGTAGCCAATCCAGTGAGTAATCAAGTAGTGGGCTATTGACCAGTGGAAGGAGAGCCTTTGTATTCAAAGAAATCAATTAATTAAAAGTGAAGCACCATCTATTTAACAATTTTAGAATCAATAAAACTGGTGACTCCCAAACTCTTATAAATATGGATTAAAAAAAAAATAAATAACAATTTTAAGAACTCATCTGGCGACTGCCTACTTGGGCATTAGTCACCGTATTAAAAACTGCCTAGTACTAGGCAATGAGCAGGAAGAATGTTCCTGTGTTGGGGGGAGGTCCCCCCGGTACAGGAACGTGTGACCAACAAAGAAAACAAAAAAAACTAGTTAAATAAAAGGGAGAAGGCCGGCCTCTCCCCAAAAGTCTACAAGTCTACCAGGCAATGTGAACACACTCATCCCGAGTACAAGGGACAGGCGGTAGCAACCCCACCCATCCCAGTACCAGGACAGGTAACATGCGCGAAGATTGCCCAGACTGGGACATTCGACAAGAATGTGCTGAACAGTCTGGGAGACAATGCAGTCTTCACAGTAGGGCACTGGTGAGTGCTCCATCAAATGGCGGTGAGTCCCGCGAGTGTGCCCAATTCGGAGACGACAGAAAGCAACCTGAAGCCTTCGGAATTGGGGGGGTAGGTACATGGGAACAGTCGCGGCGCAATGGTACGCAACTTTATATTCCTGTCAACGATCTCCCATCTTCTTTCCTGCCATTTAGTCGGTGTGAGGAAAAGTGAAATGCTGATCTGGTCGCAGATTCCTCGTAGACTCTTTGGCGCCCTCATTCCCCGCAATTCCTACATGTCCAGGAACCCAGCAGAAGATAATCTGGACATCCACCTGGCTCACCAAAATCGTGGCATCATGGATATCGCGAACCAGGGGATGCGGAGATTTCAATGCTCCGAGAGCACTCAGGGTGCTTTGTGGGTCACTATAGATCACAATCCGGTCTCCGAACCGGGCACGTCGCATAATCTCCCATACCGAGTGATGTATTGCAACCAGATCGGCCATGAAGACAGACACAGCACCTAGCAAAGCCCCGTTAACTTCAAACAGAAGCAGAACCAGGGGCGCCACCGGCTCGAGAGCTATACCTAACTCTCGAAGGAGTTTTTTGGCCCTAAACCCAAAGGGCTTAGAGTATGATTAACGTCTCTAGGCGGCATAGGTACCGTTAAAATCAACTGCAGATGCAGTGAGAGCTGTTGGCGACTGATGGAGGCGCCAGGCTCGCGCATACAGGCGAATGATGCACTGTACACAGCGTAGAGCAAGTGGCATCTCCCCAGCATCGACTAGTAGGTTCTCAATGGGGGAAGTGCGAAAGGCACGGTTGACAGGTGAAGGCCGGTGTGGTGGAGAGAGTCCACCTTCAACAATAAACGCTTGGCTGCGGAAGCATAAAACTCACATCCATAGTCAAGCTTCGAACGAACAAAGGATCAATAAAAAAGTAAGGCAGTAGCCCTATCAGAGCCCCAAGAGCTGAACGTCACAGAACGGAGAATATCCATGGCGCATGTACAGGAGACGCTAAGGCTGCGAATATGAGCCTCCCAGGTGAGGCGTCAGACAAATACAAGACCAAGGAAACAGTACGATTAAACCACTTCCAGGCATACCCCATTAAGGAACAAGTCTGTGTCAGGGTGGAGCCGTGGAAGGCGGCAGTGCACCGCCTTAGTCTTGGCTAAGGAAAACCGAAAACTGTGCACTTCGGCATAGCGAGAGACGCGGTTTAATGCCTGTTGGAGTCGACGCTCCAGAGTTGGCATCTGGGCCGTGCCAAAAGAGATCGAAAGGTCGTCCATGTAGAGCGTAGCGAGAACATCTTCCGGCAGCAGCGAAGTGATGCCATTGATGTTCATAGCAAAGATTGCGACACTGAGGACACTTCCCTGCGGGACACCCTCTTCTTGCTCCATTGGGCTGGAGAGGGCTTCCCCCTACCCATACACGGAATCGACGATTTTGCAAAAATTCAGATATAAAGATTGGGAGGCGTCCCCTCGCCCTCATTGTGTGGAGAGTCTCCATGATACTGTATCACCATGTGGTATTATAGGCCTTCTCCAGATCGAAAAACATCTTGGCGTAGTGCTGTCTACGAAGGAACGCCTCGCAGACGTCATTTTCCAGTCGGAGCAGAGCATCTGACATGGAGTGGAACTTGCGGAAGACAAACTGTGCAGAAGACGGATGGCCTCCGCTGTTGTAGAAAAAGGCTAATCTAACACTTACCAATTTCTCCATCAACTTGCACACACAAGAGGTTAGAGAGATTGGACGGAAACCGGCCGGAGTAGAGTGATATCTCCCCGGTTTGCGAAAGGCGAGCACAGTAGCGATTCGCCTAGAATCTGGGATGACACCCTCCACCCAGATCCTGTTGAACAAATCTAACATAAAGGCCATGCCTCGCTCACCCAGGTGTCGAAGCATGGCGTACAGGACATCGCCCGGACCATGGGCGGTGCTGCGCACGAAGCAAGAGAGGAACACAACTCACTCACAGTAAACCTGTCGTTGAAGGGTTCTCCGCCTCTGGATGTAAAGTCCAGCCGGTGGCCTTCCGCGACATCACCACGTGCATTGAATGCTGGTGGAGCAGCATCCTGGCTAGAGAATGCGGAAAAAGCAGTCGCGAAGGATTCTGCCAGGGACGCGGGGTCCGAGATTGCAGTCCCATTCTCCTGGAGAACGGGAGGGGGGGGAGGGTCCTGCGAGAAGTTGCCCTGAATCCTTTTGACTCACTTCCACACCTCTGCTAAAGGGGTATTCCCGTTAAGTGAAGACACGTATGCCTGCCAAAAAGAGTGGTGGGCGTGCTTCGAAATATACCGGAACCTAGCCCTAGCTGAAGGAAATTCCCCGATTGTTAAATCGTTCGGGCGGCGCTTATAGTGCATGTAAGCATAACGCTTGTGTTTGAGGGCAGTCTCACACTCGGCTGACCACCACGGAAGTGGACGGCATGCAAAATGGCCAGACGTTCTGAGAATAGTAGTCAGGGCCGCGGCGATGAGGTTGCCGGAGAAGAACTCAACGGCCTCATCTACCAACCTAAACTCCTCGACTGAGATAGAGAAATCAGTCATTTCCTGAAATGCAGGCCATCGCTCCTGCGCCAAGCACCACCGAGGTGGGCTTTCAGCGGCAGCGGCCCAGAAAATGATATTTGAATGGGAAAGTGATCACTACCATGGAGGTCATCGACCAGCCCCCAATCAAAATCAGGCTGTGCATCCGGAGAGCACAGAGATAGATGAAGGCAAGAGAATGAAGCAGTTCTCGGGCAGTGATGCGTAGGCTCATCCACATTTAGGACACCTATCTCAAGCTCTTCGATCAGATCGGCAAGGACTTGTCCCCTGGGATTTATTGAGTGGTCTCCCCAGAGAGGATGTCTACCATTCACATCTCCAAGCAAGAGAAAGGGCCTCGGAAACCGTGTCATGACCCGGTGGAAGTCCCCCGCATCGAAGTCAGCTGATGGTGGAATGTACGCAGAAATAAGAGTATACCTCCTATCCAGGTGAAGCTGCACAACCACAGCCTGAAAGGAGGTATCTAAAGTTAAAAGAAGAATTGAGACATCATGCCGGGTGTAAACCGCACATCACCTAGCCCGGCCCCCATCTTGTGGTGGTCGGGTTGCAAAACCATTATACCCTGGGAGGGTGAGCAGGGGGCATGTGACTAGTATGGTCTCCTGCAGAAAAATAACTAACAGGCAACGAGACGAGACGAGCCTCCGCAGCTCCTCCCAGTTGGCCTGAAGTCCACGGCAATTCTATTGAAGGAATATGCCTTCCAGTCCTAGCTCAGAGGAGACGCGGGGGCCCTCTTTGAACAGAAGACCTTCACGGGAATGGCCGTCCGCTTCCTGGAGGCAAAACCCTGGGTGCTGTTGGCCGGACAATGCTCTGTCGCTTTCGAGGACTTATTGGGGGAGGTTGGGCTCGCCAAACTCCGCCTCAAACCTTAGGCGGGCGTTGCAGCTTCGGAGGCGGGGGAGACCTCTTTTCGAGGACCCACCATCTGCGAGCTACCTAGCCTACCACGAGGCATGTGCCAAGGAGCCAAAGCTCCTTTGTTGCTGTCCTCTTTTGGGGGGGCAGCCTCCTGTGAGTCTAATGACTCGGTGGAGGTGCGTGGTCGTTTCACCTTACGGGAAACGGTCACGCTGGGGAGAGCCCTGGTTTTAGCTGGGGCTGGATGTGAACCCTTTGTGCGACCAGCTTTACCAGGGGAGCGCCCAGGTTGACTAGAACCCGGAGAAGGGCTCCGAATGGGCGCAGAAACAACCGTGGTCATTGGCCTGGATGGGACAGGAGCAGGCTCTCTGCAATTGACACACTTGGCCATACACAATTTGGAGTTATTGTGTGCGGCCTTGGAGCAATTTACACAGACTTCGGGTGATCCCAACTTTGCATGTCTACATGAGTGATTCGTATGCCAGAAGCAGCGACAGTAGTAGCACCTCCGCGGCAGTGGCACGAATGCCTTCACGCAGTAGCAGTAGCAACCGGAATGCACCGACTCAGGGAGCTTATCACAGTTGAACGTTATGAAGAGTGTAGGGGTGGGTCTCAAGGCCCCTCCCTGTTTCTCATCACACGCTCGACCTTGACCACCCTGTGGTCGGCCAGCTCTAGAGTGATATCTTCTATGGAGTAGTCCATGAGTTCCCTCGCATAAACTACTCCTTTCACAAAATTCATGGTAGAGTGTGGCGTCACATTCATCAGGGCGCCATCAAGTGTTCGAAGTGCACGTATCTTGGCTGCCTCGGAGGAATCCGCCACATTCGCCAGAAGGCTCCCATCCAAGAAACAGGTCACCTTCAGCTCTCTACCAATTACACTAGCTAATGCTCTCCTCTGATGGATCATGTTGCCCTTGGTCAACATGCTGCCATCAGTGGACCAAATAATTTAGAAGCGTTTGAAGCCATCGGGCTCAAAAATGCCAGGCAATCTCTGAATGAGGGACCCTGAAATAATTGAGGCTCCGCTCTGCTCACTTTTGGTCTTTTGGAGGGATTCCCCACCCAGGCAAGCATCGGGGCCAGATGTGCTGATCTTGGCTTGGTCGTGTTCAAGGATGTTAGCAGCCTCATCCATACCTGTGGCCCCCGTGGAGAGAGAAGAGCCCTGAGTCCTTTTCTTTTTAGGAGAGGAGGGTGGGAAATGGGCCCGCTTCTCCCCTCCCCCAGCAGGAGCCGCCAGGTCAGATGGGCCAGCCTCTGCAAGGTCCTTCGCCGAGATGGTTAAGGACCCAGTAGTCATTGGGGCACCAACCGGAGGAGGAGATCCCTCCACTACTTGTGATGTCTTAGCAGCCAGACCCTTCTGGTGAGGGCCCCATACAGGAGCAGAATCGGGCTCGGTGTTTGATGCTGAGCCCAAATCTGCCCCCATGGAAGGCCCCCACCTTCTGAGGCTGGGCTACGTCAGGGAGCATGTCTATCTCAGGAGAGGGGGGCTCCATTTGGCCATCTCCCCCCAGGACATCACAGGTCATGTCTGTCTCATCCATGTTCTTTGGGAAGGCATAGGCCTTCGCCCCCGCTAGATTTAATATTTGAGCCAGCAGGTCTTTAGAGGGACACGGCCAATGGGGCCTTTCTTTCCTCTCCCCCCCTAAGGGGGTTTGCCCTACCGAGCTGCTTCATCGTGGAGCGACCGGTTATGAGCTGCTTGCTGGCTTTCCTGGCAGTCCCCTGTGAAAGCAAAGGCAGGACTGCCAGATTTGAGCTGGAGTGACTCCAAGGAAGGGGGTGAGGGGGAGCCAACTGCACTCGTATGCACAGGAGAGGAGTAAGCCTCCTCTCCGGTTGAAGAGTAATGGAGGATCCCCAGAGAAACCACAGGGGGAGGAGTCCTCCATTTTTTTTCTGTGGAGCTACCCGAGGGTGTTTTTGTTGTTTTTAAAGGGGAAATGGGGATAGATTTTGGTTTTAGAAAGTTTCAATCATTGGAAATGGCGACCCTTTTTTTTTCACGGGATGCAATCGCGCATCACCTCTTGCAGTAGCCCACGCTGCAAGTGGATCTTACAGGCCTGGCAGAGCTAGGTGCCACCATTTTGGACCATCCCTCGCGCCTGGTGGCCTGGCAGTCCCTCAGCATGGCAGCTCCAACTCGGACACAGCGTAAAATTGATAGTGTGTGAAGAGAGAAGGAAAAGGGATGTGAGGAAGGTATGGGTGGGGATGAAGCAGGTTTTTAAAAACCCACCATCCCAACCAGAGGTGCACAAACCTGTCCCGAGTACAAGGGATAGGCGGTAGCGACCCCACCCATCCCGGTACCACGATGGGTAACGTGCATGAAGATCACCCAGACTGGGACATTCGACAAGAATGTGCAGGTCCGTCAAGATGGAAATAAAAAGAATCTAGATCTCTACTAACCTGTGCATGGGTCACAACATGTTTGACATTGACAAGTGGCTCAACAGTGGTCACAGTGCTCAGGGCCATCAAGAGCTTGAGGTGCGTGGAAAGGCCGCTGTTCACCGACTGTATGCGAGAATAATGTCAGGAGCGCTGTTGTCATCTTCTCAATGACTTGAAGAGTCATGGCAATCAAATACTCTTTTTTTCTAATAAAAACACCTTCACAGTTGATCCAGTCATCAATGAGCAGAATGACTGTATGGTAAGCTTTGGCCAAGGAATCTCTCAGGTCTGCTACATATCCATGAACAAGCACCATCATGATGCTCAGTGCCATGGCTTCAAATGGCGAGAAGATGCCGTCACGGTGATTCCGGCCAGCTACAGGCTGATCTTTGCCACAAAAGTCCTGCCCTGGGTGCGAAAGATCACAAAGAAGGCAGACTATTGTCTTTCAGCAGGACGGTACCCAAGCCCATACGGCCAAGACCATGTAAGAGTGGTTGTGGTTGAATGTGAACTTCTGGTTCAAGGAATTTTGGCTGCTGCAGTCGCCAACCTCAATCCCTTTGACTACAGCATGTGGCCGCATGTTGAGGGCAAGGGAAGCAAGTTCCACCACAGCAACATCAACGAGCTTAAGTCCTCAGTCAACCTATGAGGGCAGCATGAGTAAGGACTTTGTGGTCTCAAGGGTGGCCACATTGATTAATATTACAATTTAAACATTTATATTTAAAAACAATAAAAATGTGTAACTGCATCAAAACTATCATTGTGTCCTTTGTTGAGAGCATCATAATGAGTGTAATAGGACTTTTGCAATACCCAGTATAAGATGGGAAAGTAGGAGTCCATACAGGAATTGGTAAAAATTATCAACACTAAAAATATACGAATGCTACCATAAGGTTCCTAAAATTTAGGAAGTTCAAACAGCAGATACCTCAGTGAAAAATATTATTATTCATAGGTAATTAAATCATAGTAGATCTAATGGGGACAATATTATGAAATTTTTTATTTTAAAATATTTTTCTTAGCAAATGTTTTGATTTTATCATGATAAAATCTCAATTTATTTCATGGCCTTTTTCTCTCTGATATGATTACTCTCTAAGTATCAGCAAAGCACAAAAACAGCCATAAGTACTGACATACTAGGAAAAGATATGTAATTATATACTGACAGGAAGGTAGCACTAGACTAATAGTGAGAACTAATAGCCCTGAAGGGCACATTATAAATACCTATTATTATTATCTATTAACTAAATATAAGTGAAGATGATGTTGCTAATGAGATGCTAAAGTCTAGGAGCAATGAAGCCATACAATCTGTCCCAAGAGCAAAGGTATGATGATGTCATTCAATACTTTTTATTCCCAGTCCTTATTTCTAACTAGTCAACATTTTTCTGATGGATACCCACAAGAGGGTGACAGGCAGAGCTGGGCGTGATAACGGAAAAAATGTATCACAATAACCGATAAATCAATAACTATAACCGATAATCAATAACTGGTGATAAATTTATCGCCTGATAAGGTTATAACTGATAAATCCAAAATTCTGATACTAGCGATATAATGATATTGATATTTTAAATTTTAAAAATCGATAAATACAAATCTTTATCTTAGAAAACTTAGAAAAAACTGTGGACCTACCTATTTCTGCCTCCAAGGCACACAGGGCTCGCCCCTGTGCTAAACTGGAACCAAAAACTGAAATTATCGATTATCGCTAGTTTGGAACCCAAAGTATTGGCGATACTGCTGAATCAGACACACTTGTGTGACGCATCGATATTTGATGGAGTGCTCGCCTGCACCCTATTGCAACGACTGCGTCATCCCCCAGACTGTTTGGCACATTCTTGTTGAATGTCCCAGCCTGGGTGATCTTCGTGCATGTTACCTGTCCTGGTACCGGGATGGGGGAAGGCCGGCCTTCTCCCTATTATTTAACCAGGTTTTTTCCCATATAGGTTGCACGCTCCTGCGCCGGGGGGACCTCCCCGCGATGCAGGAGCTTGCTTACTACCCATTTCCTTTTCCCTTTTTTAAATTTCTGTTTTTGTTTGGGTTGTTGTTTTTTTGTGTGTGTTATTGCATTAGATTTTAAAGTAGCCTAGTACTAGGCAGTTTTTAATATGGCGACTAATTCCCAAGTAGGCAGTCGCTAAATGAGCTCTTTAAAAAAATAAAAGTTAATCGATAACAGGAAAAAAAATATTGGATAACCCGATATCATTATCGCGATAACGCCCACCTATGGTGACAAGTAACATATGGGGGCTTGTATGCCCTACTAGCCCTAATAACAGCAAAGGATCTACAGTTATATATATCTTCACTACATTTTCACTTTATGAAAAATCTGCCTACAATGATTCAAGCCAGCAACCTCACACAAGCCAGCAACCTTACACAAGCGAAGCGATCGTGGGTATTACGACAGCCATAATGGACTGAGATTGCTGGTTTGAATCTTGAATCCAAGTTAAGTCTGTTTTACATCATTTGTGAGGCACACTATTATGTCTTAGTGAACTCTCATTATCTTTACAAAGTTTCTCTGCGATATGACATCATTGATATTGCACTTTAAATTCAAGAAAAAATAATTCTGCCTAGTATGAATTTATGCATGAATATGAATCAATTTTTACATAAAACTAAATATAGCTATTATTTTTTAAACTTTACTAACCCACAGTTACAGGTATAAATTCTAATGAAATGTTTGCTTTGTCATGTTTGAAATGTAATGTCAAAAATGAACACGGATAAAAGTTAAAATAATTCATTTCAGTTTAAATTGAATCATAAACCAATAATTTAGACCATATGAAAAACAATGTCCTAATACTAATTAAATATGAACTGAGAATAATTCTTACCAAAGGATCATATTTCAACAATGGCTGAAAAGAATTTGTAAAAGTTTCAATCATACACACTGCAACAAAGGGTTCTTTTTCTTTCAAATCATCATTATTTGAAACCATTTTTCCTAAATTACTCTTTTAATATATCCTAATTTTATATAACCTGAAACAAAAGTATAGCATCAAAGATTAATGAATGATTACTGTAAAGGGAAAGTATTGCAATCTAATAATTACATATTCACTGTAAAGAGAAAAATGAGAGTGAATAAGTGCAAAAATAAGGTCTGCTGACCAAAGTCACATGTTATCACTTATTCTGATTTATTACCTTATGACCTTCAAAACTTTCACTAATTCCTAGGCTAACCTTGGGAGGACCTTGGCAATTATATCATTCAAAAGAGAATGTAAAACAACATAAGGGTTTCAAATTGCGCTAGAATGGGCCGAATAGTTATGATGTTATTGCCAAAACAAAATGATTCCAGGGATAACCTTGGGAGGACCTTGGCAATTATATCATTTGAAAGAGAATGTAAAATAACAAAAGTTTCAAATTTCATTAGAATTGGACAAATAGTTATAATGTTACAAAAAAAAAAGTAAAACAGGGACTGACCGCCCGACATAGTGAGAGATAGAGTTGCCTGTGACTAAAAATAGTCAAAACAATTCAAGTGAAAAGGAGTACAACATAAATCAGATTAAACTTAAATGCTACCTCACTGTAAAAATATTGGAAATTTTCTTAAAACCTCAATGGCTCATGGTTCCCTTTTTAGAAACAAAATTTTGGACATCCACTTTGATAAAAAACAATCTTTCAAAGCTCAGGTTGCTAATGTCTACAAATGTCCATTTTCTTTCTCTGTAATCTTAGCCACAGCCAGTCCCACTTTGACTACAAAGTTATGAGACCACCATACATAAAATTGTTACCCTTTTAATTACTTTAAATACCTTCAAACAGGATCATATGCTTTCATTCTTTAAATTGTTCAAAACTTTGTAGCCCTCATTCTCCACTCCACTGAGCCATAGTCTGTATTTATATGCCCATTCAATCCAGAATCATCTTCAAGGTCCTCATTCTTACAATAATATAATTAATTCAATGGATGACAAAAGCCACAAGTCAATCAAAGAGCTCTGCAAAAATCCCCCACCATCCCCATAGACTGCATCTAAAGAATCACCAATCAAGGCTTGTAAAAAAATTAAAGCATACAGCTTTTTTTTTTTTTAATATTTCATCTGGCAACAGCCTTCTAGGGCATAAGTCGCCATACTCAACCATGCTAAATAGATAAGAAAAAAAACAAAGCAAGCTCAATCAAAGAGGGAAGGCCCGCCCACCCTCCCACGGCAAAGAATAACGCGATCCATAGTCAAATATTAAATAACGGGGAGAAGGCTGACCTCCTCCAAAAAGTCTAAAAGTCCACAGGCCGGTGTACAGGAAGCCGTCCCGAGTACAAGGGAGATGCGGTAGCAGATTTTTTTTTTACCTCATCTGGCAACTGTATACTTGGGCATTGGTCGCCGTATTAAAAACTGCTTAATACTAGGCTACTTTAAAATAACATTCAAAAACAAAAAAAAACAAACCCAACAATAAAAAATAACAAAAGGAAAAGGCAATGAGCAGGTATGTGCGACCTATAAAGAAAACAAAAAAAAACTATTTAAATAAGAGGGAGAAGGCCAGCCTACCTCCGCCAAAAGTCTACAAGTCCACCAGTCAATGTGCACGCACTCGGAGACAAGCGGTAGCAACCCCGCCCATCCCGGTACTGGGACAGGTAATGTGCGCAAGGATCGCCGAGACTGGGACATTCGACAAGAATGTGTCAAACAGTCTGGGGGATGACGCAGTCTTCACAGTAGGGCGTTGATGAGCGCTCCATTAAATGGCGGTGCGTCCCGTGAGTGTGCCCAATTTGGAGTCAACAGAAAGCAACCTGAAGCCGTCGCGGCATTGAGGGGTAGGTCAATGGGAACAGTCACGGCGCAGTGGCACGCAACTTTAAGTTCCCTTTGACTGTCTCCCATCTTCTTTGCCAAGCAGCGCGAAGAGCTGCCGGTCTTCCTGCTATGTAGTTGGTGAGAGGAAGAGCAAAACGCTGGTCCAGTCACAGAGTCCTCGCGGACTCTTTGGCATCCTCATTCCCCGCAATTCCTACATGTCCAGGAACCCAGCAGAAGATAATCTGGACATCCGCCCGGCTCGCCAAATCCGTGGCATCACGAATATCGCGACCCAGGGGATGCGGAGATTCCAATGCTCTGAGAGCACTCAGGGTGGGTTTTGTTTTGTTTTTAAAGGGCTATCTGGCAACTGCCCACTTGGGCATAAGTCACCGCAAACAAACAGCAGAGTTCTAGGCTACTTTAAAATAAAAAATTTAACAGAAACAATAATAAAAAGGGATAACAATCAGGGAGCAAGCTCCGGCGTCGGGGGGGAGGTACTCCTCCCGCGGCGCAGGAGTCTGCGACCTACAAAAAAAACAAAAAAAAGAACCTTAAATAAAGGGAAGAAGCCCGGCCTCCCCCCAAAAGTCAACAAGTCCACAAGTCAATGTGCACGAATCTGTCCCGAGTACAAGGGACAGGCTGTAGCGCCCCCGCCTGTCTGTTAAAAAATTTAACAGAAACAATAATAAAAAGGGATAACAATCAGGGAGCAAGCTCCGGCGTCGGGGGGAGGTACTCCTCCCCCGGCGCAGGAGTCTGTGACCTACAAAAAAAAAACAAAAAAAAAAGAACCCAAAAGTCAACAAGTCCACAAGTCAATGTGCACGAATCTGTCCCGAGTACAAGGGACAGGCGGTAGCGCCCCCGCCCATCCCGGTACCGGGACAGGTATTGTGCGCGAAGATCACCCAGACTGGGGCAGGAATGTGCCAAACAGTCTGGGGGACGACGCAGTCGTTGCAATAGGGCGCAGGCGAGCACTCCATCAAATAGCGATGCGTCACACGAGTGTGTCCAATTCGGAGACGACAGAAAGCAACCTGAAGCCACCGCAGCATTGGGGGATAGGTCCATGGGAACAGTCGCGCCGCAATGGCACGCAACTTTAAGTTCCCTTCGACCGTCTCCCATCTTCTTTGCCAAGCAGTCCGAAGAGCTGCCCGTATTCCTGCCATGTAGTCGGTGTGAGCAAGAGCAAAACGCTGGTCTGGTTGCAGAGTCCTCGTGGACTCTCTGGCGCCCTCATTCCACGCAATTCCTACATGTCCAGGAACCCAGCAGAAGATAATCTGGACATCCGCCCGGCTCGCCAAAACTGTGGCATCACGGATATCGCGAACCAGGGGATGCGGAGATTCCAATGCCCCGAGAGCACTCAGGGCGCTTTGTGAGTCGCTATAGATCACAATCTGGTCTCCGAACAGGGCATGTCGCATAATCTTCCGTACCAAGTGGTGTTTTTCCACCAGCTCAGCCGTGAAGACAGACGCAGCGCCTGGTAGAGCCCTGCTGACTTCAAACAGAGGGGATACAGCATGGAAGCCGACCCCCTCTTGGGACTTGGAGCCATCCGTATACACTGGCACGGTTCCAGCGTGACACGAGGTGTGCGTCCTTGGAAGAACCAGGGGCGCCACCGGCCCGAGAGCTATATCTACCTCTTGAAGGAGTTTCCTGGCCCTAAACCCAAAGGGCTTAGGGTATGACTGGCGTCTCTCGCCGGCATAGGCACTGTTGAGATCAGCTGCGGATGCAGTGGAAGCTGTTGCCGACTGAGGGAGGCGCTGGGCTCGTGTGTACAGGCGAGTGATGCACTGCACACGGCGCAGAGCGAGTGGCATCTCCCCAGCATCGACCAACAGGCTCTCAATGGGGGAAGTGCGGAAGGCACCGGTGTGGTGGATCAAATCCACTTTCCGCAATAAACGCTTGGCTGCGGTTGCATAAAACTCGCATCCGTAGTCGAGCTTCGAACAAACAAAGGATCTATAAAAGAGTAGGGCAGTAGCCCTATCAGCGCCCCAAGCGCTGAATGTCACGGAACGGAGAATATCCATGGCGCGGGTACAAGAGACCCTAAGGCTGCAAATATGAGGCTCCCAGGTGAGGGAAGTTGGTTGTTTCATCATTTGTAAAATGGTCTTCTTGATAAAATATCCAGTGAATTACAACAGATTGATATGAATATAAGTGATATTTTATCAAGGGCAAGAGTGATATCAGCAACTAAGGGTGAGGCTATAGCTGCAGCAGTAAAGTCTTTTAGCTTGGCTGCTCTCAAACATAAGAATAGTGAACAAAACTATTAATAGTCATTCATTTAAAGGATCTTGCTTCAATTATGGAGGATCACATATGGCAAAACCCTGTAACACGGGGTGTAAAGAAATCATATGTTATCGATATCGTAAGCCCACACATATAGCATCATGGTGCAATCAGAGAACGAGCATCAGGTGACTGGTGTGCCAGCAGTCACCCAACAAGAGGATTAAGGGCACATTCATTACAAATTATCGATGTTGAAGTGAACTGAAGTATTATTAAAGCATTGGTTGATACTGGGTGTATGGTAACTGTTGTAAGCTCAAACAATTGTTGGAGACTGTATAGGGATAAATTTCATGGTGGCTTTTGATGGCTCAAAAGTGAAATGTCAAGGGAGACGTCTGGTGCTGTAGTGACTAAATAAATCTTACCTAGTGTTGGGTATGGATGTGATTGATCACATGGGTGGTGTTGTAGTTGCAGGTGGAGCAGTAGAGTTTGGAGCCAAAAGCTGTTTCATAATTGCTGAGCAATCAGTACGCAAACCAGAAATTTCACAATTAGAGGAGACTTTTGAAGTAATTAAAGATAAAGACTTTAATGCTATATTTGATGGACGATATTGGACAGTGAATGGTGCTGGAAGTCTAGTCCACCAGTTTTCACTAATGAAATAGATTGCTATGAGAAGAGTTTAAGGTGGCAAGAAAGAGGGTTTTGAAGAGGTTAAATGTTGGATTAGATAAGGTATTTTAGTACCTTAGAATGAAAACGTGAAAACGGGTATGTCACCCTTGGTAGCTGTTGAACAGCCTACAGAGAATAAAATAAAACCTGTATTAGATTTTAGAGAACTGAATACGCATGTGAGTTGTCATACAGGGGACGAAATAACTGATGTTTGTAATGAGTCCCTTTGAGAAGGGAAGCAAACGGAGGCTGGAACCATTGTTGATTTAAAATCCGCCTATTTACAAATTAGAGTAGTGGAAGAGCTTTGGAAGTATCAATTGGTGAATTATCGAGGTAAAACATATTGTCTGACAAGACTAGGATTTGGATTGAGTTCAGCACCAAGGATAATGGCTAAAATTGAAAACTTTTGTAGATAGAGGGGAGTAGGAAATGGGGCAAAGAAAAAGTAATAGCGTAAACAAGTTGCGAACAGCTTCCCTCATCACTGGACCACTGTTAGCCAGCAGGAAATCCACTCGGCCATCCTGAGTCTAAAAAAAAACACTCATTCAAGCGAAGCTTTTAAGCTGCTGGCCTGCACTTATTGTATGCTAAACTGTTTTGGGTAAAACCAAATGGATTGCTGATGATATTCTACTCAATGAGAGCACAGTAACCTTTAGTGAACTTATAAAGCATCTACAGGACTATGGGCTAGTACCAAAGCTCCTGAGCCTTCAGATGGCGGCGCTGCATTGGGGTTGAAATTGAAAAAGAATGAACAGGGAGAATTGTTATTTTTAGAGGTAATGCCATTCTGGAAGACTTAACCCATCTTAGTCGAAGGGAATTATTTTTCGTGTGTGGAAAGCTAACACGCCACTATCCAGTAGCTGTTCAGTTAAGGATGGCATGTAGTTACATCAAGAGGAAAGCTGGAGGATCAGGATGGGAGGATTTTGTAGGTATCAAGAAAGTTGATATGTTGCAGGAGGTGGTGTTGAGAGTGAGACGGGATGATCCTGTTAAGGGAAAGTGGTATTTGCTTGGATTGTTAAGGGAAGAGTTTGGTGTAATGCAAGCAGTATTGCAATGGGAGCTGCAGTAGAGATTGATGGAAACAAAAAGGTTTTGATCATATTAATGTATCCAATTAATAGGCTGCCATGAAAGGAGTAAATATGTCAATAAAGTGGGGGCTGTCTGAAATTGAGGTAATTACAGATTCAGCAACAGTGGACAGTTGGTTAAGTACAGTTTTCTCTGAAGAAAAGAGAATATGGTCCAAAGGTGCTGCTGAGATGATAGTGAAAAGACATTTGAATATTCTGAAAAGCTAATGCTAAGGACAAATTTGAAGAAAATTGTGAGATAGGTGCTGCAGCAGAGGTTGATTTGAAGACATTGCATGACATGCACCATATGGGAGTTGACCGCACATTGTTCTGTTTTTGTAAGGAAAGTCTCTCCTAATGGAACTAGAGCTGCAGTGAAAAGGGTTGTGCATTCGTTTGAGCAGTGTCAATCTATTGACCCTGCTCCTCGCATTCATGAGGGTGGGAAGCTTGATGTTCCTGAAGTTTGTAGCAGATTGGAGTTTGGTGTAATGCAAGCAGTATTGCAATGGGAGCTGCAGTAGAGATTGATGGAAACAAAAAGGTTTTGATCATATTAATGTATCCAATTAATAGGCTGCCATGAAAGGAGTAAATATGTCAATAAAGTGGGGGCTGTCTGAAATTGAGGTAATTACAGATTCAGCAACAGTGGACAGTTGGTTAAGTACAGTTTTCTCTGAAGAAAAGAGAATATGGTCCAAAGGTGCTGCTGAGATGATAGTGAAAAGACATTTGAATATTCTGAAAAGCTAATGCTAAGGACAAATTTGAAGAAAATTGTGAGATAGGTGCTGCAGCAGAGGTTGATTTGAAGACATTGCATGACATGCACCATATGGGAGTTGACCGCACATTGTTCTGTTTTTGTAAGGAAAGTCTCTCCTAATGGAACTAGAGCTGCAGTGAAAAGGGTTGTGCATTCGTTTGAGCAGTGTCAATCTATTGACCCTGCTCCTCACATTCATGAGGGTGGGAAGCTTGATGTTCCTGAAGTTTGTAGCAGATTGGAGATTGATATTACCTATTATCATCAAATTCCTTATTTGTCAATTATAGATTGTGGCCCTGGGAGGTATGCCATCTGGAGAGAGTTGAATAGTGAGAGAGCGGAGTTAATTGCTAAAATACTTGACAGTGTTTTTGGAGAGGGGGCCGGTGCAAAAGGTCTTAATGGATAATGCGCTGGCTTTTCATTCCAAACTTATTGGATGTGTACGGAGTAAGTGGATGGTCAAGACACTTTTCAGAGCGGCATACAGACTGAGTGGAGATGGAATTATAGAAAGACACCATCGCATTATTAAGAGGATGGCTGAAAGAGGCAACATTTCACCTCAGGAAGCAGCATACTGGTACAATGCTACTCCAATAAATGCTATAGTCCTACCTCTGCTCCGCAGTTTGCTTTGTTTCATTTTGAGTGGAGGTTTCTGAATACAGACTCGGGAGAAGCACAGGAGGAACCAACAACAGTAAAGATAGGGGAGGAGGTATGGGTAAAACATCCAGATAAGATATGAACATCAAAGTGGAAGAATGTATACAGGATAGTGAGAGTGTAAGTGATGATGGAGAGGTGGTGGAAGATGCCCATTGTGTAATCGGAGTTGAGGAACTTCTTGTGCCAGGAGAACACAGGTCAGCAGAAGAGGGAAGATACCCACAGAGGGTTAAGCATCCTCCTAATTGGGTGGATGATTATGAGACTGATTAAATTGGTGTTTTGATCTTGAGATCATGGGGGCGTGTGGTAGTTTCTAGAATTTTCGGTAGCTGTTTTCTTTTGTTTTCATTGTAAGTTGCAGGGGTGGGAGGGCATTCATTATGTTGTCTTCAATAGGCGAGGTTGGTTAATAAGCACACTCTTGGTGGCCTTTGAGGTGTGTTTTGTTTGCCTCATTAACTGGTTGTGCAGTTGGTTGTAGACTTGCCTATTCTCAACTCAGTATATAATTGCTCATCCGTGTTTATTATTTTTGTTGATCTCCTATCATTATAAGGTAAGAGATTGGGTAATACTTCAGATTAGGGGTGCACGGTAGGTGGCGCTGTTAGTAGGCTACAGTTTTGGGCTACAATATATGTCTTATGACATCAGATGGTAGCTTCAGATGTGTCACAGCATTATATTTTTTTGTTGTTTGGGGGGTTTGTAACCTTTATTCTGTATTATTTACTAAATATCTGCACCTCTGCTCATTTATAGTTTTTTTCTAAGGTAGGGTTTCTTGATGTCTTTTATTGTTTTTTCCTTCTTTTTTTTTGTTTCGCTGCGAATGATAACAGCTTTTTACTGGCAATGTCATAGCTATAAATACCACCTGCTGCGCATATGTTTGGTTTTGTCATGCTCTGTTGTGCTTCTTTGTTATTTGAATTCAGGTTTATTTTGCATGACCGCGAAAAACTTTTAGATTTTTTAGAGGTGAATAAACTAATCAAGAAAATTATAAAATGGCTGAAATGCAGTGCGAATTTAAATTTTTCAGAAAATTTAATGTTTCATTGCGATAAATATATATATGTAAATGAAAACAGTAAGCAACAGCGGTGCCATTTCAAACAATTAGCGCGTAGGGGTACATTTTTTGCGGGTTTCCATTTAAGTTTAAAAGACATTGTTCAAATTTCATATTTTTTCATAATTAATCATTTTACATAAGTAAGTAAGCATTGTTTGTCAATAGGAAAAAAAACAGTAAATTCAAGGGGGAGATATCACTGCAGGGAAACCACCCTACGATGATCCCGAGTTTCAATCAATTGGGGGGTCTGGGGGGCACAGCCCCCCAGTATATACTTGTATACAAAAAAATATAATGCCATGATTGGTCACATCTGACGCTACTGCCTGATGTCATGAGACATATAAGAACATAAGAAAAGGAGACTGCAAAAGACCATTCATGGCCTACACTTGGCAGCTCCTGTTCCAGCCTATAAACAGCGCCACCTACCATGCGCCCCTAAACTGAAGTGTTACCAGAGATTGTGTAGCGGGCCGAAGATCTAGACTAACCCCAATCGATCCAACCCGCTTCCTACACTAATCTAGACGTGAGAAATTGAACGAGAATGAAATGGATTGTATGTACAGTCCTTTACTAACAAAAAAAAAATGTACAATAATATTTACAATAGAGAGGGGTGATTAAATTGGAGATCTCATTACTATTCACAAAAAAATATACAGCTAAATTTCCTATATATATGCAATCAAAAAAATAAATAAATCCTACTTATAAAATTTAACAATCAATCAATCCTAAGAAACAATTCTATGCAAAATCGAACAACCCAAAAAAATATCTGGACTATAAGTCAATATATAAATAACAAAAAGAAAGGCCTCACGTGGTACAAAGGGGGAGGGGGACATCCAGCCAGCCACCACTTGAGCGAGCAAAATGCCTAGGACTTACAAACAAGTGGCGCCTCTGAGCTTGATGGAAGATAAGTGACCTTATCATGCTTGCGTGGCTATTATAAGCTCTCCTTCATTAAAGCTATACTATTTTAAACTCAACAAGTAAGACAGAACACGGCCTTGAACCTTTGTCAAATACTATTGGCCTTTATTAATTAACAATAATAAATAGTTAGCTTTGAATACAGGGGTAATTTACAAGATTACTCTATCTTTCCAGAAAATGGTGACTGGAAAGAAAGAAAAAAAAATTAATAATAACATGGAAATCAATTTTATAAAAAAAAAAAAACAAACAAACCCATTCCCATTTACACACACATTCTTACAGAGGGAGGGAGAGGGTATTGGAAAAAAGGTGGGAGAATGGCCCTTCACACACACACTCACATTCGCTCCACCACAATTGCACCTTTTTCGGTGCATTGAGTAAATGTTAATGTGGATGCCACTGGATGGAAACACTTGTGCTTCCTGAAGTGATTTGATCGACTGTGTGGCTGCAGTAATGTCATATCACTTATTAACACCATGTGAGAGCCACATGCTAGATTGCAAACCGGGCATCTGAAGTTGTGGAGAGGAGGACCAGGGTTCTGAAGTCATTGCAGTTTCCATTCTCTACACTTCTCGATACCTCTAGTCTAGTCGGCTGAAGCTCAAAAACTGCCAGTCCTTCTTTCACTAGCAACAGGGTTGCCAATTCAAAATTTCAAAAAGCAAGGTTTTGCTCATTAAAAAGCACTAATGGAGAATTGAATAAACAACTATAAGTATATAAAAATGTTTTAAAACTTTAATGAATAAAATGATATGAACAAATAGTTACCTTGTTTTTAATCAATAATGATTGGGAAGTCAACTTCTTTTGATGTTGAAGCTTCAGGATCACTCTCCCTGGCTAATTTATATCAATCCAGGGATCCAATCTTCTTCACTAATTCTATTTGGAGTGTGTAACTATAGCAATATTTTTCATTTCGTTTAAGTCAATATTTTATATTTAAAATCGCCCTTAGTGTTTAAGCTTAACTAATTTCGCTCAGTCGATTTAATAAAGTTCATATGACTAAATAATCTTTCCACATCAGTAATTGCATGTGGCATAGTGAGAATTGTCAAAGTTAATATTGACAATTTTTCAAATAAATTTGCCCCAGTCAAATCCCTATACGATGATACCTCAATCCAAAAGGCAACTGTATCTGAGACTTGTTTCCACTGTATTGTTTGCAAATTTCTCGATTGAAAATCAATTTGTGTCAGAATCTCTGGATCGCCATTAAAATGCTTTGCAAGGTCTATGTCGTAGAATGACTCCCGACGATACCATATATACACTATTCGATGAGGGAACTTCCTTAATTATCTTTAGAGTGCGTTTACTGTCTGGCGGCCGATATTATGTATCTTCGATATGCTTAAGAAGTGGAACTGAGCTCAAGGATAATAATATTGCTATCATTAATAAAATAGAGTTTTATTAATAATAACTATAAACAATACACAAAAACGGAAAATATTGACATAAACAGAATGGAAAGGGTCGTGGAGACTCGGGCTAATCCAAGGATTTAAGGGATTAAAAAAAGGTAAAACAAATATAGAGTTAAAGAGATGGGATGGTTCGATAAACAATTTAAAGCACAGGATAGAATTGACAAAAGGGATCAATACTCAAAGGTGAAGTTTGGCTTACGTAACTTTTGGCACTAGTGGTGCAGGGGAAGGTGGCGCAAAGGAGTTTCGGTCCGCTGGCCAGCTCCAGCAGAAGGGGGGGGATAAAAGGATCCTGACGAGGCGTCTTGGGAAGGAGAACCGTTTCTCGACGAACGGCTTGAAGAACAATGGCTGTTCTAGGTTGTTCTCTTCTGAACAAAGGGTGGATGAGAACCGTCTCTTGTCTACGGGCTCAAGAACAATGGCTGTTCTAATGTTGTTCTCCTTGAACAACAGGGGGGGTGAGAACCGTCTCTTGTCTACGGGCTCAAGAACAATGGCTGTTCTAATGTTGTTCTCCTTGAACAACAGGGGGGGTGAGAACCGTTTCTTGGCGAAGGGCTCAAAACGAACAATGGCTGTTCTAGGTTGTTCTCTTCTGAACAAAAGGGGGGGGGGTGAGAACCATTTCTTGGCGAAGGGCTCAAAACGAACAATGGCTGTTCTAGGTTGTTCTCCTTGAACAACAGGGGGGGGATGAGAACCGTTTCTTGGTGAAGGGCTCAAAACGAACAATGGCTGTTCTAATGCTGTTCTCCTTGAACAACAGGGGGGGATGCCTTGGGGACTTGGCGTCGGAAAGGCTCGAACCTTTGGCACTCAAGGAATATTGTCCTCCTTCTGGACAAGTGATGGTGAATCTCGAGGTCGAGGTCCCTTGGCGCACAAAGGGAGAGAGGGTCGTGGTGATGTTTCGCGACGAAAATCTGGATCTCCAATCTGATCTTAGTGGTAAAGTTTCCATATAAATAGCCAGGAGATCTCCTTGGCGTGGGGGAAAATGGAGTGGAAGCTTGGAGGGAACGCACAGCCGGGCCAGGGAACAATGCCTTATCTGTTCATAAGCCTAACTCGATCTGGCGAGGTCGGCGTATGGGGGCGAACGGGGGGACGATAACCTCCTTGTTTAAACATTGGCATCCGGTAGCTGAGATAAGACTCCAAGCCTCGAATCGAAGATGCACGTGGGCAGCATCGTGGTTTTTAATAATATGGGATAGGAGTTGAAATTAACTCGTTCTATCACACCCCTCCATTCCAGGGGAAGTTGTCACTTCGAAAAAAAAAGAGAGAAGGGACAACGATAGAGCTCCGTTGTGGGGAACTCGTTTTCTTGTACCAACCGTACCTTCCTGCACCTAACTAGTATTACCTCAATACATATGATCATTTTGATCTTTAGATTACAGGGGAAAATAACCTTTAATACAACTTAATCAGAGAGAAAAAAAAAGGCATGGAACAATGAAATGATATAACTTAGTACATACGGGACAAAATAATTTATACGTAAATTAATAAGAACAAATATATAGACATACAAAAAAATTAGACATTGAGCGTTACAAAATTCAGACATATACATTAATTAATTATATTACAAAAGAATTTAAAATTAAGTCGTACAAGACGGTATATACCTACATGGAGATACTAATCCTATGAATACAATTATTCTACGCTATTCGGTAACGCATTTCTACTGAGGGCGTCAGCGACCTGGTTATCGGAACCTTTTATCTAATTTATTTTAAACTGATACTCTTGCAAGAGTAAACTCCGGCGCATGATGCGGCCGTTTGAGTGTCTCAAATTCCTAATACAGGCTAACGGACGGTGGTCGGTTCCTATTTGAAATTCTCTACATATCAAGAACAGCTTGAATTTGTCTATGACCCAGATAATTGATAGAGCTTTCTTTTCTCTAGTGGCATATCTCTTTTCGCGTGGTAATAATTGACGACTAGCATATGCAACTGGATGACTCGTTCCGTCATCCACGTATTGAAGGAGTACACCTCCAATGCCCTCGTTGATCACGTCGGTCTTAATCCCAAAGGATTTTTCCGGGTTGGGCAACTTTAAAATGGGGGCAGAAATGAACTTACTTTTGAGCTGATTAAAATGGGAAACAGTGACATCATTCCAACGTAAATGATCGGGGAAATTCTTTTCCTGAAGGGGGCATAGGGGGGCCAAAATTGCAGCGAAATTCGGAACAAATCGCTGATAGGGAGAAGCTGATCCTAGGAACGATCTTAATGGCTTCTTTGTAATCGGGAGGGGCATGTCGGCGATTGCCTTAATCTTGTTCTCGTGGGGACCTAACTTGCTTTGTCCTATTTTGAAACCCAAATATTTGATGGTTTCGTGAGCAAAATGGCATTTGCTGGGGCCAATGCTGAGGCCATTTTTACGCAGTCGCTCAAAAAGAGCTAATAGGGCGGGTAAATGGTGATTCCATTTAATTAGTTCTTGTAGCTGACTCTTCGGACATGGTGTCAGCTGCGCGTCACTATCCAGGTCAGAGGGTTCTAAAGACTCGCCTGGTAGGGAAGGAGGAGGGTAATCGGCATCAGGTTGTATGCACACTGTCTGGATTACGTTAAGGGACTCCGCGGGGCAATCTTCTTCAAGCGCCGATGCTTCGTCCAGTTCTACGAAGGTATCTCCATGGGCGCGTTGGGGGTTCTTTTTTTCTTGGGGTCCAGGGACAGTCTCCGTGTCCTTATCACCTAAGGGTGTTAGTGATTCACACTCCTCTTTTGCCGTCCTAAAGTCCTGGTTAGGGGTCTCCGAGAAATCGGACGGTATCGGGGTTCTGATGGGGACGGGCTCCTGGGCTTCTTTCTTATCTCGGCCTTGAGGAAGGGCGGCCTGAAACACAGGGTCGAAACTTACTTGGGGGCTCTGTCCTATAAGTACGGAACAGAATTGTATGGGTGCTACAATGACTTCAGCCCAGCCATTATAATATTGACACTGCAGGTAACATCTAGCGACGGGGAATCGGTTCGCCCGCCCAAGCTGGTCATGTACCACCGCAAATTTTTCGTGGTTAGAGGCCACTGGGAGGAGTTCGTCGGACACGATGAAGCACGTACATCCTGTGTCCCCGACGAGAGTCAATACTCGGCAGCTGTCCACGCTGCCCTTCTCATATTTCAAAGTTCCCGATGAACTTTTACCAAAAACAAAATTTACCTGGTGGCCTGACGGAGGGGGAGAAGTTTCTGCTTGGGTCTGCACCACCGGGGGAGCCGGGGTTGCATTAATCTGGTGAACTTGGTGGGCTGGTCCGCTTTTAAGCCTAGAATTTTGGGGGCAATTCCAGCTCATGTGGTTTTCTACACCACAGGTGAAGCATATGGTTGGTCGCTTCGGGAAGAGAGATGGAGGAGAAGTCTTAACGGGAGGTTTGGAGTCCCGTTGTTGGTTTTGGGGAAAGAAGTTTGGGGGTTTTACGGGGCTCGGAAACTTTGTCAGCTTTCCTGGGAAGGGGCGCGAATCCTTCCTTCTTTCTTCTCGTTGGATTTCTTTTTCTCGTTCTTCTCGTTGTATTTTTCTTTCTCGTTCTTCTCGTCGGATTACTCTTTCCCTTTCTATTACTTCCATTTTTCTTTGAAATTCTGCTTCAATCCGAGCTAATTCAATCTGATGGTCAGCTTGTCTTATCCGTTCCTCTCTTTTTCTTTCTCTCTCTTCCTCTTGAATGTACTCAGTTAGTTCTTTTCCGGAAAGTCCACAGGACTCTCCTTGCGCTTTAAAGATTTCAAACTGAGTCATCTTTGCACTTGGGGGCGCACTAGTCAACCAACTAAAATTCCTTGCAACAAGAATTATGCCTCTATAGAATTAGCCTACCTAAATATGGGCACTGACCTGGTTCGTACTTGGTTTCTCAATCTAAATAACCACTGACTAAAATCACAAAAAAAAACACAACAAATTATTATAACCGTTCCTTGAGCTACTCCAGCTTCTTAAGTTTAGAAAAAAAAGGGGGATAGCAATCGTTAAAACAAAAGGGAACTACTATATTCTATTATTATAACGAATAACACTATGCTTTACTTGACTGAGACCAGTGTTTGCAAAGATATAGCGTTAAACCTTACACACCTGATACCAAATTTAAATAGTATATATATATATGTCGTAGAATGACTCCCGACGATACCATATATACACTATTCGATGAGGGAACTTCCTTAATTATCTTTAGAGTGCGTTTACTGTCTGGCGGCCGATATTATGTATCTTCGATATGCTTAAGAAGTGGAACTGAGCTCAAGGATAATAATATTGCTATCATTAATAAAATAGAGTTTTATTAATAATAACTATAAACAATACACAAAAACGGAAAATATTGACATAAACAGAATGGAAAGGGTCGTGGAGACTCGGGCTAATCCAAGGATTTAAGGGATTAAAAAAAGGTAAAACAAATATAGAGTTAAAGAGATGGGATGGTTCGATAAACAATTTAAAGCACAGGATAGAATTGACAAAAGGGATCAATACTCAAAGGTGAAGTTTGGCTTACGTAACTTTTGGCACTAGTGGTGCAGGGGAAGGTGGCGCAAAGGAGTTTCGGTCCGCTGGCCAGCTCCAGCAGAAGGGGGGGGGATAAAAGGATCCTGACGAGGCGTCTTGGGAAGGAGAACCGTTTCTCGACGAACGGCTTGAAGAACAATGGCTGTTCTAGGTTGTTCTCTTCTGAACAAAGGGGGGATGAGAACCGTCTCTTGTCTACGGGCTCAAGAACAATGGCTGTTCTAATGTTGTTCTCCTTGAACAACAGGGGGGGTGAGAACCGTTTCTTGGCGAAGGGCTCAAAACGAACAATGGCTGTTCTAGGTTGTTCTCTTCTGAACAAAAGGGGGGGGGTGAGAACCGTTTCTTGGCGAAGGGCTCAAAACGAACAATGGCTGTTCTAGGTTGTTCTCCTTGAACAACAGGGGGGGATGAGAACCGTTTCTTGGCGAAGGGCTCAAAACGAACAATGGCTGTTCTAATGCTGTTCTCCTTGAACAACAGGGGGGGATGCCTTGGGGACTTGGCGTCGGAAAGGCTCGAACCTTTGGCACTCAAGGAATATTGTCCTCCTTCTGGACAAGTGATGGTGAATCTCGAGGTCGAGGTCCCTTGGCGCACAAAGGGAGAGAGGGTCGTGGTGATGTTTCGCGATGAAAATCTGGATCTCCAATCTGATCTTAGTGGTAAAGTTTCCATATAAATAGCCAGGACATCTCCTTGGCGTGGGGGAAAATGGAGTGGAAGCTTGGAGGGAATGCACAGCCGGGCCGGGGAACAATGCCTTATCTGTTCATAAGCCTAACTCGATCTGGCGAGGTCGGCGTATGGGGGCGAACGGGGGGACGATAACCTCCTTGTTTAAACATTGGCATCCGGTAGCTGAGATAAGACTCCAAGCCTCGAATCGAAGATGCACGTGGGCAGCATCGTGGTTTTTAATAATATGGGATAGGAGTTGAAATTAACTCGTTCTATCACAGTCTATAATTCTTGGTTTAATTGGTTTGAGGCATTCTGTTACACTGAAATAACTCATTGCTTTTAAAAGACTAAAATTATCAGGAAGATGCTGCCAAATTTATTCTAAAACTTTTACAACAAAATTTATGCATCTCTCTCTTATCTCACTCTCTTCTTGTTCAGTAAAATTACATTCCAAGATTTCTTTTTCAAATTGATAACCAAGATATGGTTTTGGTTCAAGATAGTCTTGTACTGAATCTTTTCCATTTAATTTCTTTCATGGAATTAGAATTGAACCTAGTACATCGATGAGATGTTGAAGTTCATTTAATACTCTTGTTGGTTCTTGTGTTTCTGCTTCAAATTTTTTATTCACTCTTTGAACTCTACAAAGAATACGCTTTAGAAAAATGAGATAAACATAATTTTTCTTATCACAAAACATCAAATAAAACATTTCAGCATATAGCAACATTCTTAAGAACATAAGAACATAAGAAAAGAAGGAGACTGCAAAAGACCATTCATGGCCTACACTTGGCAGCTCCTGTTCCAGTCAACACACAAAAGATTTCTTACCAGAGAAAAGTCATCAACATTGTCACCCTTTACAGGAGTTCGTCAGATCTAATCTACAATATACATAAAATGCATCCAGAGGATTATGTCCATTCATGCAACCGCAAAATAATCTCCCCACTCCTTAGAAAAATATATACATATGTACATAAAAAAAGTCAGTCCAATCTAGCAGCTTCATTCATATATTTATCTAATCTATTCTTAAAACTACCCAGAGAGGAGGCTTCTATCACATGTCTAGTGAGCCTATTCCATTCATCTACCACACGATTTGTAAACCAATTCCTCCCAATCTCCTTCCTAAACCTATACTTATCAAGCTTAAACCCATTGCTACGTGTCCTGTCATGTTCACTAAGTATAAGAACCTTACCCAGATCCCCTTTATTATATCCTTTTACCCATTTGAAGACTTCAATCAATTCCCCTCTGACTCTTCTCCTTTCCAATGTATGTAGATTTAGTTTTCTGAGCCTTTCACCATAAGGTAAGTTCCTTAGCCCACCAATCATCTTTGTCATCCTTCTCTGCACAGACTCAAGCAAATCAATATCCTTCCTATAATATGGTGACCAAAATTGTACTGCATAGTCTAGATGAGGCCTAACTAGCGCCAGATACAGTTTTAGAATGACTTCAGCACTCTTATTGCTTACACTCCTCCTAATGAATCCCAATATCCTATTAGCTTTATTCTTAGCATTTAGGCATTGCTTTCTAGGACGAAGGTCTGAACTTACCAAAATACCTAAGTCCCTCTCACAATCGGTCCTCCCTAAATTTCTCCCATTTAATTTATAACTATTCAGTGGATTATTTCTACCTATACTAAGTACACTACATTTGTCTATGTTAAACTTCATTTGCCATTTCTCAGCCCAATTGGACAGAATGGTCAATTCCTCCTGCATTACAACAGCATCAGAATCAGCCCTAATGGCCCTACCTAACATAACATAACATAACATAATTACACGGATGACAAAAGCCACAAGGGCCTATCAAAGGTCATCCGCCTCCGTCAAAACCCACCCACAAAAAGCACCATCACCAGGGGAAGACAAAATCAAAGTCCCCCACAATATAATATAACGGATGACAAAAGCCACAAGGGCTCATCATAGGTCATCCGAGTCAAGCGGCCTCTTTTTCAAGGCACCCAAACTCCCAGGAAAACTACATCCAGAGGATTGCATCCAGAAACAAGGGTATCACCAATCAAGGCTTGTCAAGAACTAAATCATGCAGCTATAGATATATACAAACAATATTAATATATACAAAACTTAGGAACCATCACAACCTTCCCTTCCCATAAACTCATCCAACCTACTCTTAAATACATTTAGATTTGGACTACCTACTACCCTCTGCGGCAATTTGTTCCAGAAGTCTACCACTCTATTGGTGAAAAAATATTTTCTTAAATCCAACCTACACCCTTGCTTTTTAATTTTCAAGTAGTGACCTCTAGTCCGATTTCCATCATCTAACTCAAAAAACTTGCTAACATCCAATTTATCTATCCCGGAAAAAATTTTAAACAGCTCAATCATATCCCCTCTCACACACCTCCTTTCGAACGAGAACATATTTAATACCCTCAGTCTATCTTCATATTCAAGGTGCCTCAGGGAAGGAATAATCTTTGTTGCCCTCCGTTGCACTGACTCAAGAAGGTTAATATCGTGTCTAAAATGTGGGGACCATGCCTGTATACAGTACTCTAGATGTGGCCTAACATAAGAGTTATAGAGTTTAAGAATAACCTCCTTACTTTTGTAACTGACATTTCTCTTAATAAAACCCAGCACTCTATTTGCCCTATTTCTTGCTTCAATACACTGCTTAGAAAACCTTAATGACTTATCTATTACTACTCCTAGATCTTTCTCATCCTCTACTGAGCTCAGCCAATGCCCATCCATTTCATAGTTAAATTCTCTATTATCTTTTCCCATGTTAATAACTTTGCACTTATCAAGGTTGAAAGTCATTTGCCACTTATGTGCCCAGGATAACAATTTATTTAAGTCCCCCTGCACTTTAAAATTATCATCAATATCTTTAACTACAGCTGCTAATTTGGTATCATCCGCAAAAATTGACACTTTATTATTAACTGCCTCCCCAAGATCGTTTATATAGATGACAAATAATAATGGACCGAGAACTGATCCCTGAGGAACCCCACTGATAACATCCCTCCACTCTGACTTTACACCATTTAGCACTACCCTTTGCTTCCTGTCTTTCAGCCACTCAGCTATCCAATTTGAAACACCCCCACATATCCCAATCATTTTTAATTTATGAACTAGTCTCCTGTGTGGTACCTTATCAAATGCTTTACTAAAATCTAAGTAAATTATATCTACATTCTCTCCCTTATCTACTTGATCTGTTACAAACTCCAGAAAGTCTAGTAAGTTAGTCAAACATGATCTACCTGATCTAAACCCATGCTGAGCATCGCTGATTAACCCCTCCCTCTCTAGATGTTGGCAAATCCCTTTTTTAACTATTTTCTCAAGTATTTTACAGACTACAGGAGTTAGGCTAACCGGTCTAAAGTTATTTGGATCCTCTTTACTACCCTTCTTGAAAATGGGGACTACATTCGCTCTCTTCCAATCATCGGGTATTTCTCCATATTCCAATGACCTAGTATATAACTTGTCCAGAGCTATTGAGATACTTTCTACCCCTTCTTTAAGTATCCTAGAATGAATATTATCAGGGCCGGAGGCCTTGGTAGTATCTAAATCACCTATTAGTCCTTTTATCATCCTCCGATCCACACAAATGTTAGTAAACACCTCTTTTCCTGACCTATGAGTACTATACATAGGACTATTTAGTTTCTCTTTTGTAAATACTGATGCAAAATGACCATTTAGTACCTCAACTATTTCCTCATCAGTTTCTCTCACAAACCTTTCATATTTGATAGGTCCTATTTTAACTCTGCCACACTTGTTATTAATTTTATAGTAACTAAAGAACTTTCTAGGATCTTTGTTGCTATCCTGAGCTAATTTAATTTCTGACACCCTTTTGTTCTTCTTTATAATCTTATTTAACTCATTCCTAGCCATTCTATAATCACTTAAATTTTGAATATTATTTTCTACCTGTAATTTTTTATATGCCCTTTTCTTCTCTGAAATTTTTCTAGCTATCTCCTGATTCCACCATAATAGTTTCCTACTTTTGTTCCTAATGGCCTTCATTGGGATACATTGTTCTTGGACTACATTTATTATATGCTTGAAAGTATCCCACATCCCATAAGCATTTTTAGCTCTGAATTCTATATCCCAGTCTACCAAATTTAGCAAGCTTCGAAGTTTTACATAATCTCCCTTATGAAAATTTGGAACTTTTTCAGCATTCTCAGTTATTTTACCCTTCTCAATTCCCAAGTTAAAACGAACTATCTGATGGTCACTATTTCCCAATGCTTCCCCAACAGTCAATTCTTGAACTAAATGATCACTGTTAGAAAGTACTAAATCTAATATATTGTCCCCCCTCGTTGAATCGTTAACAAATTGATTCAAAAAATTATCCTCAAAGCATTCTATGAACCTGCCACTTGTTCTATCCCTACCTATCATATTTTCCCAGTCCACAGAGTTTAAGTTGAAGTCCCCAATAATAACTGCATCTGTTTCACATCCCTTACTTATTTCCTTTATCATTAGTTCATCTATATCATCAGTCTGCCCAGGTGGCCTGTAAAAAGCTCCCAAATGCACCATTCTATTTTTACTGAACCTAATATCTATCCAAAGTGACCTAGCTTAGTATCATCAGCAAATTTACTCAGGTCACTACTTATACCTATGTCAAGATCATTAATATAAATTAAGAATAGCAAGGGACCCAAAACAGATCCTTGCGGAACTCCACTGCTAACACACACCCACTCAGATTTAACTCCATCTATACTAACTCTTTGCTGTCTGTCACCAAGCCATGACTGAATCCACCTAAATATACTGCCATCGATCCTGTGTGCTTTAACTTTGCTCAGAAGCCGTAAGTGTGGCACTCGATCAAAAGCCTTACTAAAGTCCAAGTATAAAATATCATAGTTTTCATCATTATCTGCTGCTTCATACACCTTACTATAAAAAGACAGCAAATTAGTCAGGCAGGATTTACCCTTACTAAAGCCATGCTGTGATTCTTTTATCAACTTATGCTTATCCAAGTGATCCCTAATATTCCTTGCTATAATAGATTCCATCATTTTCCCTACCACTGATGTCAAACTTACTGGTCTGTAATTAGACATATTTGTTTTATCCCCTTTCTTAAATATAGGTATCACATTGGCTTTCTTCCATGCCACTGGCACAATGCCACTCTCCAATGATTTTCTAAAGATGCATGCTAGGGGCTCACTTAACACATCCTTACATTCTTTCAAAATTCTAGGAAAGACCTCATCAGGACCGGGTGCTTTACTACTTTTGATTTTATCAATTTCCTTTGTGATCAAGATATCCTTTAATTTCTCTTCATCATTACCCCGAAAGATCATTGACACCTCGGGTATATTTAGAGTATCCTCCTGTGTAAATACTGAGAGAAAAAAGTCATTTAGCATTCCAGCCATTGAGTCCCTATCACTCACTAATTCTCCATTGGAATCTATAAGTGGGCCTATTTTATCTCTAACCTTAGTTTTGTATAATTGATAAAAACTTTTAGGATCTTCCTTTGCCCTATTTGCCACTTTAATTTCATAATTTCTCCTTGCTACTCTAACTAACTTTTTAACATCTCTTGCTAGTTCATTATATCTCTGCCTTAAGTGATCCTCTCCATTTTTTATTTTCCTATAAATGCCCTTTTTAATGCCAATATAATGCTTAATTTTATCTGTCATCCATTTTGGGTCATTATTTTTAGTCCTAATCTCCTTATAAGGAATGTTAATCATCTGACCTGTAATTAATTGCTCAATTATTCTCTCATACTCCTCTTCAATTGTAATCTCTTCCTCCTGGTGATTATTGTCTCCACTAACTGATATCATTGAATCTATTCCTGAATTGATTTCATTGCCTGGTTTCTGTACAACTGCCTCCAGGTAAGTCCTTAGCCCATTATAATTTGCTCTTCTAAAGTCAGGAATTTTAACATTGTTCATGCTACTATCAATACCATTCCATTTCATCTTGAATCTAATTTCACAATGGTCACTATTACCCAAATTTCCTCCAATCTCAGTATCCTTAATAACTTCTTCCCTATTTGTCAGAACTAAATCCAGTATATTATTACCTCTAGTGGGTTCATTAATAATCTGCCTCAGAAAATTATCTTGGACAACATTCAAAAATTCCTCAGCCTCCTGATCACCCACAAGAGCTTCCCAGTCTATATTTCTGTAATTAAAATCGCCCATTATACACACATGCTTACTTCTACATGCCCGTTCAATCTCCTGCCACAGAAGATTTGAAGCTTCCTTACTAAGATTTGGTGGTCTGTATAATAATCCTATGACAAGCTTGTTTTTACCTTCCTTTACATTTAGCCATAATGACTCTGTGTTATCATCTAATTTAATTGTACTGTTTACACAACACTGGAGATTATCTTTAATATAAATAATAACCCCTCCTCCTCTCTTCCTATTCCTATCTGTATGGAACATGTTAAAGCCCTCAATCTCAACCTCAGGTTTAAAGTGACTTCCTGCCAAATCAAGCCATGACTCTGTTATCGCAATTATATCAAAATTCTCTTCACTCGCTAACGCTCTTAAGAGATCTATCTTATTCCTTATACTCCGACCATTTGTGTAGTATATTTTTAAGGTTTTTTTATTATTCCCATCTTCATTGCATCGTGCTTTTCTATTCCTAGTTATCTGCTCATTCACTTGTGCATTAGTCCCCCTATAACGCATCAGTATGCCCTCTCCCTTAGCTATTCCTCTATCTCTGCATCCCTTCCATTTCCTACACCTGCCCTCTATTCCTGTTATTCCCTTACCTCTAACAGCTTCTAGTTTCCCACCCGTAAGGACCTAATCACACTATCCAGCTCCCCCCATAGAACCTCAACACCTGCCCGACTAAGATGGAGCCCATCCATCGCATACAACCTCCTATTCCCGTAAAACCCTCCCCAGACATCTACAAACACCAATCCTAACTCCTCACACAGTCCTTTCACAAATTCATTCAAACCAATTGCACGCGACAACCATTCTACTCCCACATCCAATCTTGGAAGCACACCAGAAGCAACACCTTTTACCCTGCTTTTACTCATCCTTTCAACTAACCTTTTATACTGCTCACGTAACTCACATGTACCCACCTTCTTTACATCATTCACTCCCACATGCGTAATCACAACTGCATCCCTCTCACACCCAGAAACCAGCCTATCATACCTCTCACAAACATCACTTACACCAGCACCCGGCAGACAAACTCTCATTCCCTTCCACTTGCTATCACTCAACTTTCTATCTAAATACCTAATCTGAGAGTCACCCATCACTAGCACCTCAGTCATTCTCCTATTCTGTCTTGGCCTAACATTACCCTCCCTCCTGCTCTCAGTCACACTACCACCCATCCTGCTTTCATCCACAATCACACCAGGCAAATCACTTTCACACTCTTCCTCTCTCAGGACATTGAATCTGTTAGTCAACCTAACAGGTTCTATGTCCCTCTCATTCACACACCTAACCTGTCCTAACTTATCTATCCTATCCATTTTCACCCACCATTCATCATCACTCACAACTTCCACACTGTTCCCAGTCCTAGCCCTATCTTCCACCCTCTTAGCACTAATCTCACCCTTCAATCGCACACTTGCATCTCTTCTCACCTCAAACACCAAATCATTCAACCTCTTACATTCCCCACTCAACCTCCTAACCTCCCCTTCCAGAAAACACACACGGCATTCAGTTACATTCACTCTCCTTTCAACTCCACATGCATCACACACCACATACACACTACTTTCAAACGGTATGCTCTCACCCTCTATACAAACAGCCATACTCTCAGAAATTTACTAAGGAAAAAGTTAACACTCACCCAAAAAAATTCTTGCTCAGGATTGCTGCCAGTTATCTTCCCCAAAAGTATTAATCACTAATGTATTTATTACACAGTGATTGATGTATTAAATAAATACAAGAAAAACTATACACCCAAATCAGTATTATATCCCAATCTTACAATGAGAATCAATGAGAAAATGAGTTTTTAATTCAATCCACTGATCCAAAATTCTTACCCCTGAAGATTCAATTGACATCCATCTTGTTGTATTAAGCTGAACAAGCTTTAATGGCTGATTTCCATCATTTATTGTTGTAAACAATTTTTTTAGATTTTGATTGACGAACTGAAGAATATGAAAACAAGCTGGAAGTTCTTTTAATAAAAAATCCAAATTTCTTGGCAAATATTCACTTGCAGCATGTGACACAGCTAGTTGGAGGGAATGACAAACACATTTTATGAGTATAAGATGAACATAAGAAAATAAGGAGACTGCAAAAGACCATTCATGGCTTACACTTGGCAGCTCCTGTTCCAGTCAACACACAAAAGATTTCTTACCAGAGAAAAGTCATCAGCATTGTCACCCTTTACAGGTGTTCGTCAGATATAATCTACAATATACATAAAATGCATCCAGAGGATTATGTCTATTCATGCAAACGCAAAATATAATCTCCACACTCCTTAGAAAAATATATACATAAAAAAAAGTCAGTCCAATCTAGCAGCTTCATCCATATACTTATCTAATCTATTCTTAAAACTACCCAGAGAGGAGGCTTCTATCACATGTCTAGTGAGCCTATTCTATTCATCTACCACACGATTTGTAAACTAATTCCTCCCAATCTCCTTCCTAAACCTATACTTATCAAGCTTAAACCCATTGCTACGTGTCCTGTCATGTTCACTAAGTATAAGAACCTCATCCAGATCCCCTTTATTACATGTAATATGGAGGAGATCGTGGCTCATGATAGAAAAACTATGTATTTGTATGAAAAAGCAGATTATGAGTTGCTGAGAAGGGAACTTAGTATTAATATTGACTGGGTGAAATACCTATCCGAGGCTACCAATATTGAGGAAATGTGGAGCAGATTCAAGTCAAAATTGTATGTTGCAATAGATAAGAGTGTACCCACAAGAAAGATGGGGAATTTAAATCAATCCAGGAAAAGGACAAATAGCAATCTACCAATGAATAAGAAATTATGGTCTAAGATAAAGAAGAAACAGAGGTTGTGGATGAGAATGAAATCCTTGAAAAGTAATCTGAATGTATCTACTAAGAACGAGTATTTAGAGACTGAGAAGGAGTACAGAAAAATGAATAATCAAATTAGAAAAGAAACCTGAAATGCTGTAAAACTAAAAGAAAGGGAGATTGCAAAAAATATGAAGGATAATCCTAAAATATTTTGGAAATATGTGCAGACTAAGACAAAAAGGAAACCAAGGATTCCTGACTTATACAAGGGCACTGCTGAAGATGGAAAAACTGAAAGTGATCTGGAAAAAGTTGAAGTTTTAGCAAAGCAATTTTCGAAGGTGTTTGTCATGGAGCCAGAAGATGAGGTACCATATTGTGTGATGAAAAATGTACCAACACTGAATCACCTGGAAATTAATAAGGAAAAAATTAAGAAGATCATTAAAAATCTAAAGAGGCATAAATCCCCAGGACCTGATGGAATCCACTGTAGGATTATAAAAGAAGCTATGGAAAAATTAGTAGTGCCTTTAGAAATACTTTATCAGTACTCCTTTAAACATAAGGAACTCCCTCAAGATTGGCTAATTGCTCATATTACTCCTATATTTAAAAAGTGTGATCCAGAGAATTATAGGCCAGTCAGTTTAAAAAGTATAATCTGTAAGATATTTGAGACAATGATAAGGGAGGAGATAATGGCACACATGAGAACCAATAGTTTATTTAGTGACAAGCAATATGGCTTTATCTCAGGACGATCAACGGTGATACAGCTCATAAAGGTTCTGGACAGATGGACTGAAATTATTGATGATGGACATGCAGTGGATGTAATATATTGTGATTTTATGAAGGCTTTCAATAGAGTTGCACATAGAAGACTATTCAGTAAAATTAGTAGTTATGGAATTGGAAAGGAGTACCAAGAATGGATTGCAGCATTCCTAACACAAAGACAACAAAGAGTGGTGGTGAAGGGGGAAATGTCAAGATGGAAACCAGTGACAAGTGGAGTGCCGCAGGGCACTGTTCTCGGACCATTGTTGTTTGTTTTGTTTATCAATGACCTCCCTGATAGTATAGTAAATGACAGTGAAGTATACCTGTATGCAGAGGACACAAAGATATTTAGATGCATAAAAGATCTAGAGGATTGTCAAAAGCTGCAGCAGGATGTGCAGGAGGTATACTCATGGAGTGAAAAATGGTTGTTGAGTTTTCATCCGGATAAGTGTAGTTATATGAGAATAGGAAGAATGACTATTGAAGATCAAGGCTACCAAATGGAAAAGCAGCTGAAAAAGATTACTTCTGAGAAGGATGTGGGAGTAATAATCAATGATAAATTGAGTTGTGTAGATCAACTGGCAGAGAAAGTAAATAAAGCCAACAAATTAGTGGGAATAATCAGAAGGACCTTTGTTACATTGGATGCAACGATATTTAAAGCTTTGTTTGTAGCTTTAGTAAGACCGCATATAGAGTATGCTAATCAGGTATGGAGTCCTCACCTGGTTAAAGACATTGAGATGGTAGAGAACGTGCAACGAAGGGCTACAAGGATGGTGCCGGAACTTAAAGGACTTAATTATGAAGAAAGACTAAGGAAGCTGAACCTACCAACGTTGGCATACAGAAGAGCACGGGGAGACTTAATAGAGACCTACAAGATACTCACTGGAAAATATGATGGGGAATGTAGTCAAGGCATATTGAAACTTCGAGAAGGAAACATCAGCAGGGGAAATTCACTGAAGCTTTTTAAGACAAGGTCACGGCTGGATATAAGGAAGTATGCTTTCCCGTGTAGGGTGATAAATAACTGGAATCAGTTGCCTGAGTGGGTGATTGCAGCAGCATCAGTCAACCAGTTTGAGGTCAGACTTGATAAATTTTGGTTTAATCAAGAATTGAAATACAATTACAAGGCAAAGATAATCCACCACACGCTGCCGCTGGTTGATAATATAGATCTGGAGTCACAGGCATAAGCCTCTTCCATGAAGTCTTCTGTAAGTAAATATCCTTTTACCCATTTGAAGACTTCAATCAATTCCCCTCTGACTCTTCTCCTTTCCAATGTATGTAGATTTAGTTTTCTGAGCCTTTCAGCATAAGGTAAGTTCCTTAGCCCACCAATCATCTTTGTCATCCTTCTCTGCACAGACTCAAGCAAATCAATATCCTTCCTATAATATGGTGACCAAAATTGTACTGCATAGTCTAGATGAGGCCTAACTAGCGCCAGATACAGTTTTAGAATGACTTCAGCACTCTTATTGCTTACACTCCTCCTAATGAATCCCAATATCCTATTAACTTTATTCTTAGCATTTAGGCATTGCTTTCTAGGACGAAGGTCTGAACTTACCAAAATACCCAAGTCCCTCTCACAATCGGTCCTCCTTAAATTTCTCCCATTTAATTTATAACTATTCAGGAATTCGCAGGTGAGGCGGATGACGGTGGATCGGTTGTGAGGAGAAACAGGGGGGCAGCAGCCAGTAGTGTGGGTAGGTCAAAGGTGGGGACGTTCAGGGCACAGAGTCTATGTGCCAGGGCTTGGCGGTGGGAGTAAAAGCCAGGGCAGTGGAGTAGGAAGTGCTCCACTGTTTCCTCTATGTTCCGGCACCAAGGACAGAATGGGTCAGGGAAGAGGTTCATCCAGTGGAGGTGGGCGTTGAGGAAGGTGTGGCCCAGCCGTAACCAGGTGAGGGCAATGTCAAGGATCTGTGACTGTTGTCTGATCCAGGGTTGTGGTGAGGAGTCTGTGCGGTAGCTGCCCATGGAGATGTTGCAAGGGGAGTCGTGGAGGCTGGTGTGCCATGCTGAATGGCAGGCGGTGGAAAGTATGATTTTGGCAGCAGAGGATGGGAGCGGAAAGGGGGGGTAAGTGTCTTCCTGAGTCAGGCCCATCTTGGCAACAGCATCTGCTATATCGTTCCCTTTGATGTTTGAGTGGGATGGCACCTACTGGAGGGTGATTGCCCATCCAGCCGATCTGAGGGACAGTAGTAGGTTTTGCAGAGTGTGAACGAGGGAGGTGGATGACCATGGACGTCGGGAGAATAGGAGTTGCCGAGATGACCGGGAATCTGTGAAAATGACTGTTCTGGTCGGGGCGTGGTTTGTGTTGAGGTGGTTAGGGCCTGCTGGATTGCAAATAGCTCCGCAGTCACTATGTCTATCTCTGGAGGCAGGCGCCAGGTTTGGCAGATGGTGGAGCAGGGGATGTAAATGGCAGCTGCAGTGGAAGGATGGGGGGGAGCATTGAGAGCGGGAACTCCCAGTGTATACCTGGAGGTGATGATGGTAGCAGGAGTGCTGCAGCCATAGGGCCAGCTGAGTGCTTGGGAGGGAGGTTGGGTATGGTGAGAGTAAACTGTCTTTCAGTTTGTTTCGCAGTTAAATCAGTACTAGGCCCAACAGTTGCAAAAGTTAGCTTTGTTTGTCTTTAACAACTGAAAGGTGCTTGAAGCCTTTATGTGTTTATTAGTGTTACTATCTCGGTCTATGTCACTTAATCTAGCATGGAGAAAACATTTGTAGTAATTACAAAATGATTTCGTATCGTCACATTCCACTCTTTTTGACCAGTTTTTGCATTGGTAAGTATTTACCTTTGTATTTTGGATTTGACATTCATTTTCCTCGAAAGTGCTGTGAATATTTTTTAGTCATCCTGAAAGGGTAAAGGATAATTAGGTAAATATGAAGATTATCGGCGCGAACGAGGGGACGTACAATTTCGTCTGTGTTCCAAAATGTTTCACGTTTTTGGAGTAAATTTAAGTGGACGGCTCGTGTGTGGGTAAACACAATTGGAAACCACATTACGATGATCCTGAGTTTCATTAAATTGGGGGGGGTTATGTGGGACACAGCCCCCCAGTATATAATCCTAATTGTTTATAGAATAAAAAAAAATGCGCCAGCTATAATTCGAAAAGGACTCAAACGCAGATGAATATTTCGACAAGGATGAACGATAATATTTAGACAAAAAACAAATTCGGCCGGTGCGCTAATCTACATATTTAACGATAATTAATTTCATATAAGCACTTATTGTCCTTTTCCTATTTCACACATGTTACTAATAAATAAATCATTAAGTTAGCCTATTTAGTTCTCTTTATTATCACAAAACAACTTCAGTTCATGATTATTTTTTTAAGAGCTCATCTCGCGACTGCCTACTTGGGCAATAGTGGCCGTATTAAAAACCTGCCTAGTACTAGGCTACTTTAAAACAAGATTAAAAAACACAAAAAAAGCAAACCCAACACTAAAAAATTAAAAAAGGACAGGGGCAAAGAGCGGAAGCAAGCTCCTGCGTCGGGAGAAAGTCCCTCAGGCGCAGGAACGTGCGACCTATAAGAAAAAAAAATGGTTAAATAAAAGGGAGAAGGCCGGCCTGCCCCCAAAGTCTACAAGTCACCCAGTCAATGTGCATACACTCATCCCGAGTACAAGGGACAGGCGGTAGTGACCCCCCCCCCCCCATGGACAGATATGGTGCGCGAAAGTCACTCAGACTGGGACATTCGACAAGAATGTGCCGAACAGTCTGGGGGACAACGCAGTCGTCACAATAGGGCGCAGGCGAGCGCTCCATCAAATGCGAGGCGTCACACGAGTGTGCCCGATTCGTAGACGACAGAAAGCGACATGAAGCCTTCGTGGCATTGTGGGGATAGGTCCATGGGAACATTCACGGCGCAATGGTACGCAACTTTAAGTTCCCATGGACCGCCTCATATCTTCTTAGCTAAGCAGTCCAAAGAGCTGCCCGTAACCCCTCCATGTAGTCGGTGTGAGGACGAGCGAAACGCTTGATAGGTGGCCCGGTCCTAGCGGGGTCTTTGGCGCCCTCATCGGCGCACTCATTCCCCGCAATTCCTACATGTCCAGGAAACCAGCAGAAGATAGTCTCGAAATCCGCATGGCTTGCCAAAATCATGCCATCACGGATATCGCTAACAAGGGGCTGAGGAGATTCCAATGCCCCGAGAGCACTCAGAGCGCTTTGTGAGTCGCTATAGATATCAATCCGGTGTCCGAACACCGCACGTCGCGTAATCTCCCGTACCGAGTGGTGTATTGCCACCAGTTCGGCCGTGAAGACAGACGCAGCGCCTGGCAGAGCCCCGCTGACTTCAAACAGAGGGGATACGGTGTGGAAGCCGACCCCTTCTTCGGACTTGGAGCCATCCGTATACACTGGCACGGTTCCAGCGTGACACAAGGTGTACTCGAAAAAGGTCGAACGCAATACTCCCGGTGCTGTACAAGCTTTGGGAGAAGGCGTGGCGACAAATAGCCAAATGTGATACCATCAAGGGTCCTGGGCAGAACCAGGAGCGCCACCGGCACGAGAGCTATACCTAGCTCTCGAAGGAGTGTCCTGGCCCTAAACCTAAAGGGCTTAGGGTATGACTGGCGTCTCTCGGCGGCATAGGCACCATCGAAATCAGATGCGGATGCAGTGAGAGCTGTTGGCGACTGAGGGAGGCGCCGGGCTCGCGCGTACAGGCTAGTGATGCACTGTACGCGGAGTGGAGCGAGTGGCATCTCCCCAGCATCGACCAACAGGCTCTCAATGGGAGAAGTGCGGGAGGCACCGGTCGCAAGGCGAAGGCCGGTGTGGTGGAGAGAGTCCACCTTTCCGCAATACAAGCTCGGCTACGGATGCATAAAACTCGCATCCGTAGTCAAGCTTCGAACGAACAAAGGATCAATAAAAAAGTAAGCCAATAGCCCTATCAGCGCCCCAATCGCTGAACATCACGGAAACAAGAATATCCATGGCGCAGGTACAAGAGACCCTCAGGCTGTGAATATAAGCCTCCCAGGTGAGGCGTCGGTCAAATACAAGACCAAGGAAACGATGCGGTTCAACCACTTCCAGGCGTACTCCATCAAGAAACAGACCTGGATCAGGGTGGAGCCGTGGATGGCGGCAGAAGTGCACCACCTTAGTCTTGGCAAAGAAAACCGAAACCTGTGCATTTCGGCATAGCGAGAGACGCGGTTCAATGCCTGTTAGAGTCGACGTTCCAGAGTTGGTATTTGGAAGGTCGTCCACGTAGAGCGTAGAGAGAGCATCTTCTGGCAGCACTGAGATGATGCCGTTGATGCTCAGGGAAAAGAGTGTGACACTGAGGACACTTCTCTACGGAACACCCTCTTCTTGCTCGAGTGGGCCGGAGAGAGATCCCCCCACCCGTGCGTGGAATCGACGATCTCGCAAATATTCAGATATAAACATTGGGATGCGTCCCCTCGCCCCCATCGTGTGGAGAGTTCCATGATACCGTATCACCATGCGGTATCATAGGCCTTCTCCAGATCGAAAATCACCGTGGCGTAGTTGTGTCTATGAAGGAAGGCCTCGTAAACGGCATTTTCCAGTCGGAGCAGAACATCCGACGTGGAGTGAAACTTGCGGAAGCCGCACTGTGCAGATGACAGGTGGCCTCCGCTGTCCAGGAAAAGGCTAATCTAGCATTTCCCACTAATTGCTCTGTTCACTATAATCCTGGTTTCAACTATAATGTTTTGATTCTCGAACACCATTCTCCGAATGCAGCTGTCGCCATTTTAATGCGATATTTGATTTCGCTTTCGATTTTAACGTTTTAGAAAGATGACCACAGAAATATGCAGATTTGCTTAAGATTCTAACGTTTCACTTTGGTTTCGATCACCGGCTGGTTATGGGGTGGGGTGATGGTTCGGTAAAGATTGGTAAAACACTTGTGTTGTACGGACATTGACGGTTAAACTTAGTTTTCGGTAGGCTTCTGTAGCCGTAGTTTGTTGTTCATCTTCGCGTTGGGCTACGAATACGTTGTCGTCTGCATATTTAGTTTCTACAATTGTTGTCAGGGTAATTTTGCTTTTAGCTTTAGGGCAGTTCAGATTGAACAGTGTGCCGAACATCTGATATCTTATTTGGATTCCCGGAGGTAATGCGTCATTGGCTAAGTGTAGAACAACAGCAATGAAGAGGGAGAATATGGATGGCCCAATCACATCCCTATTTTACACCAGATCTTATTGAGAAAGGTTCGATTTTGCACCTTTTATCTGTGTTAGTTACTATATCGTTAGCCTTGCTAGCATATATATATATATATATATATATATATATATATATATATATATATATATATATATATATATATATATATATATATATATATATATATATATATATATATATATATATATATATATATATATATATATATATATATATATATATATATATATATATATATATATATATATATATATATATATATATATATATATATATATATATATATATATATATATATATATATATATATATATATATATATATATATATATATATATATATATATATATATATATATATATATATATATATATATATATATATATATATATATATATATATATATATATATATATATATATTTATATATATATTTATATATATATTTATATATATATATATATATATATATATATATATATATATATATATATATATATATATATATATATATATCAGGAATATGAAGAACCAGGTGATTACACTAATCATTTATTGACCGGACGTTTCGGACCTTTACTATGACCATCTTCAGCGACTATATCCTTTAATGAGAAGGGGAAGGATCATTAATTGATAACAATTAAAAAAATGCATTAAAAAAGCTGAAGAAGGAGGGTTAAAATAATGAATTGACAATTATTAAAATTTAAGTAATAACACTAATAACAATATATAGAATTAAATAATATTACCCAGGGGTATTTAAATAAAATAATAGAAAGTGAAATTATAACAAACTGACTTGATTACCACATATTAAAAGTTACTGAAGTAAACAAAAAATAACCTATTATATTAAATTGTAAAAAAAGAAAGAAAAACCCCGAAAACAAATCAGAATGAAAAAAAGGACTGATCTTTAAAGTGGGAGTTGAGAAATCAACTAACTAAACATATAAAACTACTGACGAAATATACTCCGTTGGTCGGTTGGCTAGTTAATCGATTGAGTTGTTGGTTGGTTATATTGTGAATAATTTAATTGTGGAGGAGTAATTATTTAGGTTTGGATTTATTTTAATGATATATAGTGACTCTAAGATTTTCAAATCGAGAGAAGTTAAGGCTGAAGACAATATAGTAAATAATTAGAATTAAAAGGATGATGGTGATTCTCTGAATGTTGCCTGATGGAAGAGGCTTCAGTTTTATAAATAGGAATACCAGTCCTATGCGACAAACCCAAGTGCTTCACGATCCTGCAGTTGAATTGTAAGCCAGTTTGGCCTACATAACGACTGTGGCAGGTCGTAATGTATAATTGTAAATTATATATATATATATATATATATATATATATATTATAATACTCGGCACACACAAATTTGTGCATTAGTTTAATGGGACGTTAGGCCTAAAGTGACGACCTGAGATAAACTCATGAGGGATCGAATTCGAGATACAGAGATAGGTTATATATAAGAATTAAAAGGTAATATCACGATTAAAGATAATTATTTTAGTGAGAGATAATTGGTTGGATACACTGCAAGATCAGAATTGAGAGAAAATGGGGGGGGGGGGGGTAATGTGAGATATATAAAGGATTTAAAATAATTATTAAATTATATATTCAAATTTAGGAATGATATTCAAAGGATAATTAAAGGATATTTATATGATATGATAAATCGAGATTCTTTATAGATATAAGCGAGGGCACTTTTAAAAAGTAGGACACAGGCATTTACAATATATATATATATATATATATATATATATATATATATATATATATATATATATATATATATATATATATATATATATATATATATATATATATATATATATATATATATATTTGCTTCTAGCAAGCCGGATCTTCAGCAGGAAAAGGAGAACAAGTACTGAATATACTATATATTGCCAACATTTCAGGCTCTGGGCGATCTTCTAGGCTAGAATTTTAAAGATTTATATAAGAACAAACGTTTAACAATTATGAGAACAATGATATTTAATGGCTTTAGGCTAAAAATGGACTAGAATGTAAAACAAAAAGAAAAATATCAAAATGCAATGTAAAGAACAAAAATCTGTATATAAAGATAAAAAATAAATAAATTCAAACGAAATTAATAAGATTACAATTAGAAGAAAAGGATAACCTCAATAAATTCACTAAAATGTTACCTGAGCTGAATGAATGAAAAATAAAAAATTATACTACCACGAAAGATGTGATTTAGTATTAGTTTGTTCTCTGATCTATGTAGTTGGTTGGTCAAAAAACAACAAAAAAAATTGATAACTAGTTGGTTGTTTAGGTGGTTTTTAATTCATGATGTCTAGGTAAAAGAAAAATAATTCAAAAGAAATTAATCAGGCAATATATTGTAGGGGTGCGAAGATATATAAGAGAAAAACTTCCTTTCAAAAGCGAGAATATAAATAGCCCATTAAATTATCAAGTCAGAACGGACTTGGCCGTATCGTGACGGTAGATTGCTAGCCTCTGGATTCAAAGACCCGAAATCGATCCCAGACAGTCCACAATTTTTACAGAGAAGATCTCAGAAGAAAACGGAAAACGCCTTATGGACAACTCAAGAAATAGACTCAAGAGAAAACCGATGTCAAGGAAAACGGAAAGAAAATGACTTCAAGGGCCTTCTCGTCTCAACTCATCAAGAAATCATCACGTTATCATGAAGCTAGAAGCAATCATCACGTCATCAAGAAGCAAGAAGAACTCATCCACTCATCAAGAATAAAAAAAAGAAGAAATCATCACGTGATCAAGAATTTGGAAGGAATCATCACATTAAGATAAATGCAGTTAAATTGAAGATTCATCAAGGAAGAAAGAATTATGAAGAGTCAGATAAATGGAGTCAATGTTTGAAGGGGCATCTTCAGTCTAGAAATAATACATAGATACGAATACACAAAATTAACAAGATGAATGATATTGATAAATAAATGAAGTTATAAGAAAGAGCCCCCCCCCCTTCCGCCATAATATAACAGTATGGAAATTGAGTCCTTATTTAACTAAGGCTGATTATATTTAATTAATGGGGCTCAATTATGAGAAGGTCAGATTTAGATTTTGATGGAGATAATATTTCAAATTGATTATAATCTATAGATATTCTACATGAATAGGAATGAGATCGGACAACAGAGTTTTCTTTTACGGAGAGATCCATTCCTATTCTATAAATGACCCCAGGGTGAGCATTAATGCGAACCCTGAGAATATGTTATAGGTTTTAAATGAATATTGCGGCAATATCCTAGTTAGCTCTTAGATAACAATAAACATAATAACCTATATTTCATTATTCAAAGGAAGGAATTGTTAAATGCTAAGGCGAGTCTAAATTTGCAGACGAATTCCTTAGGCCTAATCTGGGTGACGTTGAGAAAATGCGTGGAATAAAAACAAAGAGTTTGGGGAAAAATATATATTATTGAATAAACAGTTAGATTATTTAAGGGTGAATTTATCAAGTAACAATTTATGATTGGATTGAGAATTACACGTGAATTAAATTTGAATGAGTTAACGGGAATGAATTTACAATTGATAAATATGGTTTGGTATAATTAATAAATGATAAAACATAAGTGATAAATTATAAATGATAATTAGATCATTGGTAATTAGATTATTGGCAATTATTTTATTGGTAATTAGAGTATAACAAATGATGATTGATAATTGGTAATTAGATGATTAGTAATTAGTAATTGGAGTATAACAAATGCTGATTGATAATTGGTAATTGATTATTGTCATTTGATTATTGTTATTGGTAATTGATTATAACAGATGATGATTTATAATTGGATTATAAGTAATTCGTAAATAGTATTTGGAAAATAGATAATCGATGTATAGTAATTGGTAAATAGATAATTGGTGGATAGTAATTGGAAAATAATATTTGAATAATATTTGAAGTAAATTGGATTATTACGGTGCTGAATGGATCTGTAATTGAGACAAAAGAATCCAGAATTAATTCGGGATTCTATCTGGGAAATATTTAGCCTAAGCTACAATTACAATTCGAATATTTACAGCCCTGTTCACCGATGAAACATAGCTAAGCGATTGAAGCTTCATGGTTATTTTTAAGGCCCTTGGGCGAACGGGTGTACCAATTTCCCGATTTAAGTCAGGGTTACCAACCCTTCATGAAATATATATATATATATATATATATATATATATATATATATATATATATATATATATATATATATATATATATATATATATATTATCGTATAATTGTAGTTGTTGCTTTATTTTATTTTTTTTGTCAGAGAATTTATATGTCCAATGACTTTAGAGCGCCAGTCTGACACTATTACTATTGAAGGACAACAATACTTCTATATTGGCTGAGTGGACTTTTTAACTCCTCTATATGGAGAGTGCTACAGCATTTAATCCGTTTTAAGAAAAGAGCCAGTTAAACACGTAGAGGATCTATTGAAACACCAGAATTATCCAAAAATAAATATATATTTTAAATTTAGCAATTAAATACAAAAATAAAATATTCACGACCACATAAAAAGTTTAACGGGAATCACAATGTTCGAAACCGGGCCTATTTCAGACGCTAACCATGCACAACTCGAAATAGGCTCCAAGTAAACAAACCAATTGCTGAATAGTTATATTATGGTGACCCGTTTAGATTAACATTAAACTCCAATTTAAGTTTCACTCATCTAACTGTAAATATAACGGAGTTCACTAAAAATTGGCTTTACTGTAGTTAATTTGAGTACAGTATTAAACTCCTACTAAAGCAATACAAATATAACTAGTTATTTTGACGTACATGAACTTGAAATGAGCAGGGGTTGACGGATGTCGCTATATTGGCTTTATCCCGCTTCGTTGTGTTGCAGATATAGCAATGCCTCTGGGCATTCCTATAATAAAAAAATCCTGGGAACTTATATATATATATATATATATATATATATATATATATATATATATATATATATCATTCATTATGTATAATATTAATTCATGTATTTTACTTGTTAATTCAATTAACGTATACTGTTCCAAACAACATCTATTAAATTTCACACACAAACAAACAAACACAACTTCCCAGCTCGATCAAAAGAGCACGCTATTTCGCTCACTCGACTCGCAGCTTTCTTCGTATAAAGGTCGGTAATCATTTACTTTACAATTATTCATTTACCTACAAACAAATCATACTTAGTTAATTCCATTTTCTCTCGCAATTCTTTGCAAACGACCATACGAGAGTAGATCCTAATTATATTTACTTCTCTTTGCAGCCCTAATTCAGTCCATCATAGATTCTCTATATTACTACACTATATTATATATTATTTACCTTAATGTTTCACCATATTATTCCACCATATTAATTTTACATACATCTATTCTCTTCGCATCTTTTTTTACTGTAAATCATATGTTAAAATATCTTACATTGTATACCTAGCCTACTTATCTCATTGTACATTCGTTGATTTTATGAATATATTTATATTTGTGTAATTGCCTTTCTTAAAGCCCAAATCATTATTCCCAAAAATTATTTCGCTGTCTCCTTAGGCCTAAAAACTAACTGCACACAACTTCGATCAAACAAATTTATGGTTTTAGGCTATTTAGGCTGATTTATTAACAATATAAATCACATAGATAACCATACGCTATAAAATTGGTGCCCAAAGTTTAGTAATCTACCGTGAATCAATAAATAAGTTTAAACGATAAAATCTTTCTTGACTCCACGCGTCAATTTCGTCCCAAAACCTTGCTCGAGCATTTTTTTTTTTATTCACGTGTTCATTTTTTTTATATCGCGTCTAATCTTTAACATCATTCTTCCAATTATCATAATTCATGTCAATTTTGATTTAATATTATCCCCTATATTCAACGAGTGGACAATTTCCTTTATTTCTCAATTATTTTTAATTTCTTCATATCCCTGTGCTAGTGACCAATTTACACCCACACACACACGTGCACACAGCAACTGCTACTTCTCACGTAAACACCTTCATTCAACTAGCACAAATATACATAAAACAGTGTCTATGATGGACCATACTCACCAACTAAGGACATCATTTAGCGCCCAACCTCACCATGATCAACCGTCTGCGCATAGACAACCACATGCGTACCTCTCTCTCCCCGTATATGATCCTGCAAAACCAATTGCATGGTTGGAAGTCTCATCCCTCCTCCTTAAACCACAAAACATCATTGAGGAGGAGAAAGTATCAGCAATCATCCAGCGGTTACCCATAAGTACCTTTATTCAGTTCAGGGAAGTGTTAATTAACGGGGAACAAGCTGATGTTTTAGACCGCCTGATGAGGTTTTCTCAATACATATGGTAGGTCCCAAATTGAAGACGTGAGAGAGCTCCTGAATACTCAGGAAATGGGAGATAAGAGTCCTACTTCTTTTTTATCGCACTTGAAGGACCTCATCAGGGTAAAAGGTGCTAACATCGAACTTTTTAACCCTCTACTCGCCGAAATTTTCATGAGAGGAGTCCCCGAAGGAATTAGGCCATTAATCCTAAGCTGGAACCCCACAAGCATTGATGAGGTTGTTGCAGCCGCAGATAAATTGTATAAAAGTACTTATGTGAATTGGGGTAACGGCCAAACTCACGGCCCATTTAACAATGCTTCAATTTCGCATGTTCAAGGCATGTCGAGCTCATTTGACGAACGGGTCGAGCATTCAAGGGTTCCATCTTCCCTATCGAAAGACCTTGAGGCTTCAATACGGAGGATGGAAGCAGACATCAAGCGGTTAAAGCTGCAGCGTGAACCACAGAGCGAGCACGGACACGGGTTTAGCGAACGAAGGGGCCCGTCCCGCTCAGGTTTACCAAAGAGAAACCAACGAGGGCATCTCGATGCAAGAGGTGAGAGACAGCAAAATTATCAACCTCATTCTTCCAACTTTTATCACCATCTTCCACACCATCAGAGCCTATGCTGGTATCATCAAATGTACGGGCACAACGCTGTACACTGTACACAACCTTGTAGCCACAGTTATGCTTCTTCAAATACTGCGCCAAGGAATCTCCCGAAGCATAACGTTTCCTTTTCCTCTCATCCAACTCAATGGTGCTGGTACCACAACAAATATGGTGCACAAGCTCTAAAAAGCTTGCAACATTGCACATATTTGGACCCAAGATCTTCAAATCTCAACCCTCCAGTTTTCTCACTTCACCCAACTCAATCACTTTCTCCAAATCTTCAAATTTCAATTTTCCAACCTTCAAATTCTGACATTCCTCTCACTCCAGTCTCTCAATCACAAACTTTAAACTAGAAAGGCATGGGGCAAAAGGATCTACATCCCCTGCCTACACCTCATTTCCTCAAGTAGCTCGTCCATTTCGTATTTTTTACTCACTTTCTGAATTTTCATTCCTGGTGGACACTGGTGCTGAATGCAGTATCATACCAATTTCTAAGGCCGGCAAAGCTTCCGCCCCTTCAGATTTAGTTCTGAAGGCAGCCAATTCGACCAATATTAGGACCTTTTGAAGGCGTAACCTTCAAGTCTCACTCGGTCTCCGTCGGGTTTTTCGATGGACTTTCATTATGGCCGAGGTAGATTGTCCAATATTGGGCCTCGACTTTCTTTTGGCTCACGACCTCCTGGTCGAATCTCGACAACGCAAGCTTGTCGACCGCAAAACTCTCCTCACTGTGTCAAGTTCGTACTCACCTTGTCAGAGTTCCCTCCTCTCTATTCGTCTCCCGTCCACCGAGCCACCGTTTTAGCGCCTTCTTCAGGAGTTTCCTGAGCTCACCCTTCCACCTTCGAAGGACAGGCCCATTAAACATAGTGTGGTGCATCGGATCAAGATAACAGGAGATCCTGTATTCTCACGGCCACGCCGTCTAGCACCGGATAAACTCTCTGCTATGGGTGATGAATTCTAATTCATGATTAATTCAGGCATTTGTAGGCCTTCCTCTTCTCCGTGGGCCTATCCACTTCACATTGTGCCCAAATCCACGCCGGGGTAATTCAGAGCAGTTGGGGATTAACGCTGTAACAATTCCTGATCGTTATTCCTTGCCGTACTTAGCCGATTTTACCTCTTCTCTCCATGGCTGTACGATTTTTTCTCGCTTGGATCTGGTTCGTGCTTTTAACCAGATCCCTATTCACCCAAGTGATGTCGCAAAGACTAACATCACCAATCCGTTTGGCGATTTTGAAATGGTCAAGATGCCATATGGATTGCGTAACTCTGGGCAAACTTTCCAGCGCTTTATGAATCAAGTCCTTAGGGGTCTTCCGTTTGTATTTTGCTACATCGATGACCTCCTAATATCATCTTCCTTGCTGGAGGAACAGCGTTCTCACCTTCGCCAATTTTTTTCTCGTCTTCGGGAGTACGGTATCGTACTAAACACCTCTAAGTGCCTCTTTGGTGTCCCGCAACTTTCATTCTTGGGGCACCATGTCTCGAGTGCAGGGATTAGCCCACTCGAAGATAAGGTTAGCGCGATGCGAAACTTTTCTCGTCCTACATCACGCAAACAACTCAGGAGTTTCTGTGGCATAGGCAATTTCTACCACAGATTCATCCCTAAATGTGCCCAGGTCATGCAGCCTCTTAACTCTATGCTCACCAAGACCAAAAAGAACTCTCCTACTTGAATGGTCCGCTGAGGCGTGCGATTCATTCTCTCGCACCAAAGAGGCTATTGCCCGCGCTGAAGAATTGGCTCATCCTTCTCCAGGAGCCCCCATCAGCGTCGCCTCAGAAGCATCCTCAACCCACGTAGGTGCAACCTCACAGCAGAAAGTTGGTGACGAATGGCAACCTCTTGCTTTCTTATCTCGCGCTCTTACAAACCCTCAAAAGTGATATTCAACGTTCTCTCGAAAACTCTCGGAATATATCTCGCTGTCCGCCACTTCCGCTATCATTTGGAAGGGAGTGAATTTCTCATTTTCACTGACCATACGCCCTTGGTCGGTGCATGTTCGTCTCGTAGTACTTTGTCAATACATACTGCAGTTGACACTCGTCATCTTGACTTCATCCTGCAGATGACGAACGATATTCGCTACGTTCCTGTTTCTGCAAACGTCGTACCGGACGCGCTGTCTCGCATTTCATCGATTTCGGGATCGCAACTCTCATACACTGCGCCCATCGATCATGCAACAATAGCGCTTGCCCAGGAACAAGATGAAGACACGCAAACACTGCGACACTCTTCTCAACTCGTCGTTCGCGAGATTGACTTGCTTGACAGTCCTTCCAGGCGCATCCTGGTTGACTATTCAATTCCTGACTGTCCTCGTCCTCTCATTTCTCTCGTTTACTGCCGGCACATCTTCGACCAAATTCATGGCCTCTCTCATCCTGTTGCCAATGCCACTCGCAAGCTCGTTGCACAACGCTTCGTTTAGCCAGGTATGTATGCCGACGTGGCCAAATGAACTCGCTCATGCCTGCCATGCCTGCCATGCCTGCCATGCCAGCGTGCTAAGGTCCACCGCAACACAAAAGCTCCTCTGATCCCCTTTCCTCTTCCTTCGTCACGTTTTGACGCCGTTCACATCGATCTAGTAGGTCCTCTTCCTTACTCCCGTGGTTGCAATTATCTTCTCACCATGATCGATCGTTTTACTCGCTGCCAGAAGCGGTTCCCATCTTGGACATCAGAGCTTCCACTGTCACTCGAGCTTTGGTCTGAGCATGGGTTGCTCGTTTTGGTGTTCCCTCGACGATCAGGACTGATCATGGCAGCCAGTTTGAATCCCACCAATGGGATGCACGCATGTCAGTCCTTGGCTCCTTTCGCCTTTGTACTACAAACTATCACCCCCAGAATAACTCTAAGGTAGAACGTCTGCATCGCACCATCAATGCAAGCTTACGCTCCACCGATCCAAACATAACTTGGGTGGACAAGCAACCTTTAACTCTCCTTGGCATTCGCTCCTCCTTGAGAGAGGATTTGGCTTGCTCTGCAGTGGAATTAGTTTATGATACTCAACTTCGTCTACCCGGTCAATTCTTTTCTTCCTCTGACCGACCTCTACCTTCTCACCTAGATCCTTCTTCATACGTACATAACCTTGTACGGGTGATGTCTGAAATGAAGCCAACTGCCCCTAGAGTGCCTGCTAATTATAAAACCATCGTGCCGAAGGAGATTATAAGATGCTCCCATGTTTCCGTCCGTCGCGATTCAGCTCGCACTTCGTTACAACCAGTCTATGACGGACCCTTTCTCGTTATCTCCAGGAAGCCGAAATTCTTAGGCCTAAAGCTTGGCACCAGGCAAGATACTGTCTCTATCGACCGCCTAAAACCCGCTTATACCGAAAATGTTCGTCTAGAACCCCAATCACCTCATTCTCCTGCTACTATAGCCCTTTATGGTACAGTAATCCACCGAAACAACCTAAACCACACCTTTTTAACCATTGCCTCTCCAACTCCACCTTCTGTTTTGCTGCTTCCTCCTCCTTTGTTGCAGGAACCCTAGTCGGCAGAAGTGGATAGTCAGGACCAAATCTCTCCCCCACTGGTCACTCTGTCAGCGGACAACGGGACTCAAGACTCCCAGATCCCGCTTTACGCCATCTCGGAAGGAACCAGCAAGCGGATCACCTTCGCTCTGTCAACCTTCTCTCGTGCCAGTGCCTCGTTCAACGCTAATGTCACTGCCACAGCAAATCTGTGTCCTCGTACCCGCAGCCAAACCAATGACACTGTCACACGCTCCGGTCGCGTCGTCAGGAGGCCTCGTCGGTACTCAGACTCATAATCTCAAAATAGTGAAAAGAGGGGTCATAACCTTCTTAGGGGGAAGAAGTGCTACAGCAATGCCTCTGGGCATTCCTATAATAAAAACCTCCTGGGAAACCTAAATATATATATATATATATATATATATATATATATATATATATATATATATATATATATATATATATATCATCATTTATTATGTATAAAATTCATTCAATTATTTTACTTTAACTTTGTTAATTTAATCATTCAATTATTTTACTTTAACTTTGTCAATTTAATCTTTTAATTAATTTACTTCAACTTTTGTAAATTAAATCAATTTATGTAAACTTAATAATTACTTAATTCATGTATTTTACTTGTCAATTCAATTAACGTATACTTTTCCAAACAACATCTCTTAAATTTCACACACAAACAAACAAACACACCTTCCCAGCTCGATCAAAAGAGCACGCTATTCCGCTCACTCGACTCGCAGCTTTCTTCGTATAAAGGTCGATAATCATTTATTCTACAATTATTCGTTTACCTCCAAACAAATCATACTTAGTTGATTCCATTTTCTCTCACAATTCTTTGCAAACGACCATACGAGAGTAGATCCTAATTATATTTACTTCTCATTGCAGCCCTAATTCAGTCTATCATAGATACTCTATATATTATATATTATTCACCTTATTGTTTCACCATATTATTCCACCATATTAATTTAACATACTTCAATTCTCTTGGCAACTTTTTTTTACTGTAAATCATATGTTAAAATATCTTACATTGTATGCCTAACCTACTTATCTCATTGTACATTCGTTGATTTTATGAATATATATATATTTGTGTAATTGTCTTTCTTAAAGCCCAAGTCATTATTCCCAAAAATCATTTCGCTGTCGCCTTAGGCCTAAAAACTAACTGCAGACAACTTCGAACAAACAAATTTATGGTTATGGTTTTCGAAACGCTATTTAGGCTGATTTATTAAGAAGATAAATCACATAGATAACCATACACTATACAGAGGCCGATTGTAGTTTTTCCACGAGATGGGAGGGGGGTAGGGGGCACGTTGTAAAATTCTTCGGTTCTACGTTAAAAAGCCGAGGGAGGAGTTGTACTCTCTAGCTCAAGGAGTGCTATTCTGGGTAGCTCTTGAAGCCTTTTTGTATACTAGTCTTCTTCGAGGGGGTGCCCAACTGGATATTTGGGTATACAAGGTGGTTTTAAATGTACTTAAAAAAATGGATCTTCCTCGGGTATTGATTCTTCTTGTCTCTCCGTTATTAAGATCGAAATTTGAGAGTCACTCGAGGGTGAGCGGGTTTTCTTTTCTCTTGCTCCTGAAATTCCTGTTTGGCACTAGGAATGGTTATCCAGTCAGACTTCTTCTAAGTCTGTAAAGGATAGCTCGGTATGGCACCGATGAGAAAAGGCAACGAACTTGTAGGTTTTAGAAGTCGATCTCTCAGAACTGGGTGAGGCACTGACCACCTTGCTCTAGTCCTCTATCTTCTCTCGTAGACTAATAATAATTCTTTCTCTTACCAGCCAAATTCCTGTTTTGGCACTAGGAATGGTAATCCAGCCAGGCTTCTTACTAAGCCTGTGAAGGATACTTCGATATGGCACCGATGCGAAAACTTTACATTTTCTAAGTTAATTCGAAACTGGGTGAAGGAGCGATCTCCTCGATCTAGTACTCTATCATCTTTCACCGAATAATCTATTTTCTTTCCTTACGGACTTATTTATAGTCCGGCGCCCACCCCACCTTAGGAGATGGGGCGAGGCCGCTGAGGGAAGAGCAAGGGGTGAGTGGGAGGGTGGCACCGCGGTGTCCAAGTCGGCTTCTTAATTAGAGGCACCGACGACCGTGACAATCATTGGTGTTCTTTTTGAACTGGCACCGCTTTTTGTGGCGATTTAACCGCGGGTCTCCGGACCTCGTAGGTAATTGGATCCTTTGAGCGCTTCGTAATGGCCTCTAGTGGTCAGCTTGGCACAGCAGGTCGCCCCCGACTACCTATGCGGCGGGGAGATCGGAAAAGTAGGCCGTTTGACTGTTAGTCAGACGGCTAACGTTTTAACGCCTCTCCTCATGTGGCTCGATTCTCTCGCTTTCTCCGAAGGGGGACTTTAACGTATAATTCCTCTACATATATATATATATATATATATATATATATATATATATATATAGAGAGAGAGAGAGAGAGAGAGAGAGAGAGACAGAAACAGAGTGAGACAGACAGACAGACAGACAGACAGACAAAGAGAGAGAGACAGACAGACAGAGACACACACACACACACACACACACACACACACACACACACAGAGAGAGAGAGAGAGAGAGAGAGAGAGAGAGAGAGAGAGTAATATAGTAAGAAATAAATATTTACATTTGTAGGGGTGTTGACTGCTACAATACTGTCCCACCAAGGGAAATCTCGCCCAACAAAAGGTATTTACATAAAATTTAATGTAAATAGCGGCGAGGCCTCCTTATAACGCGTCCAGAACGGGTTATGGTGCCAATTGGCTGCGTCGGATTGCGGGTCAGGTGGCAGTTAGTACTGCCACTCGATTGAGACGGGAGATTGTCGCCAGCAAGGACCCGAGCGTCTGGTGACGATTGTTCTGGACTTCAAGAAAAGGCGACTGTCGATAGTTGCGCGTTCGTTACTTGGTGTTCTCCAGCTGATATCGAGTGGTCCTACAACAAAAAGGTAGATGGCAGCAGTTGGGAAGAAGAATTGGGGGGTGTAGAGATAGTTGGCGGATGGTTTGCGACTAAAGACGTGGGAGGAAGAGATGTGGTTTGATTTAAAAGGGCCGAAGAAGGGTTCGGAAGTTGGGTTAGTTGTTTGGGAAGTGTTGAAGAATAGTTGGGTGCGGAAGGTAGGCTGGGATGACCACTGGGCATCTATTGGTAGAAGAGAAAGGTATTGGCTGTTCCAGATGAACGGCCTCTATGAAAGCGGCGTGGAAACCGTATCCTGTTTGGTGTCAAGCTGCAGTACAAAGAATTTCGACTTCCTGGAGACGATGAGAAAGGGTCCGTCATAGACAGGTTGCAGGGGTGTGCGAGTGCAATCGCGAAGGACAAAGACATGAAAGCAAGTTGACATCTCCTTTGTCACGATAGGTTTCTGATTAGCAGGCACTATTGTGGCGGTCGGCTTAACCTCAGACATCGCCCCTACTAAATTGTGTACGTATGCAACAGGATATAAGTCGGAAGGAAGAGGACAGTCAGCGGAAGAAAAAGATTGGCATGAAAAACGAAGTTGCTTGCCATAAACGAGTTGCGCAGCAGAGCAATTCAAATCCTCTTTCAAGGAGGCACGAATTCCCAGGAGAATTAAGGGTAGCTTGTCCACCCAAGTGATATTGCGGTAAGTGGAGCGTAAGCTTCCCTTGAGAGTCCGGTGAAAAGGTTCCACCTCAGAGTTATTCTGGAATTGTAGCTAGTGGTACGGAGACGAAAGGAACCAAGCACTGATATGTGCGCATCCCATTGGTAGGATTTAAATTGGTTACCTCGATAAGTCATGATCGTTGATGAGACACCAAAACGAGCAACCCATGCTGAGTTACAGTGGAAGCTCTGATGTCCGGGATAGGAACTGCATCTGGCCAAGAGTTAAAACGATCGATCATGATGAGAAGATAATTGCAACCACACGAAAAGGGCAGAGGACCAACCAGATCTATGTGAACGGCGTCAAAACGTGCTGATGGAAGTGGAAAAGCAGCCAGAGGGGACTCTGTGTGGCGTTGAACCTTTGCGCGTTGATAAAGGAAGACATGCGCAGGTCCATTTGACCACGTCAGCGTTCATACCTGGCCACACACAACGTTGTGTGATGAGCTTGCGAGTTGCTCGAATGTCAGGATGAGAGAGACCGTGAGTCTAGTCAAAAATGTGCCGACGGTAAGTGAGAGGAATGAGTGGACGAGGACAGTCAGGCAATGAATAGTCAACCAGGATACGCCTGGAGGGACTATACGGCAAGTCGATTTCGCGAACGATAAACTGAGATGAGTGACGCAGTGTTTGCGTGTCTTCATCTTGTTCCTGGGCAAGCGCTATTGTCACGTAATCAATGGGCAGAGTTTAGGAAAGTTGCGTGCCCGAAATCGATCAAATCCGAGAGAGCACATCTGGTACGACGTTTGAAGAAACAGGAACATAGCGAATATCGTTTTTCATCTGCATGATGAAGTCAAGGTGACGAGTATCAACTGCAGAGTGCAGAGATGCGGTGCCACTAGAGGCGAGCGCACCAGCCAATGGCTTGTGCTCGGTAAAGACAGTGAATTCACGACTTTTAAGTATTGTTCGAAGTGACGGAGGGCGAGCTATATGCTCAGTACTTCACGGGAAAACGTACTGTACCTCTGTTGGGAAGGAAAAAGAGCTTAGAGAAGAAGGCGAGAGGTTGCCAAGAGTCACCAACCTCATGCTGTAGCGTCGCACTGTATGAGTAGCTAAGTATAAAGTTCTCTGTGCTGAAGGTGAAGTTTGAGTAAGGGAATCCGTAGAGTTTTGTAAGATCGAAGATCGGAGGTAGTGAGATAAGGTTAGGTTGAGATTGCGGTGCAAGTTGAGCATTTTGCTGGTAGTTGCATGGGGCTGAGCATTGTTCTGCTCTTGCACAAAATTTGAGGTGATACCAACAAAAGCCTGAAGAATGAAAAATAACAGTATGAGCAGCACGACCAGAATGAGAGTTAAAGTTTTGGGCATGAAATGATTCACGGAAAAAAGCTGCAAGGCTGAACACAGCGGACAGCGTTGCTTCCCTAATTAGAATGGTATTAGCAGCTACCCTGAGAGTTGTCAGGGTAGCTCGTTGGTGTTGTTTTTTCGGGAGGATGAACGATGTCTGACTCTTCCGTCCTGCTCACGATTTTGCTCTCGTTGAAGACCCATTCGCACCTGTAGGGATCAAATATCCATCTATATCCTCTCCAGAACGGATGAAAGACTCGAAGCCTGAGAGGATGCATCCTGAGGGAGTCCTGGCCGATTGTAAAGAGTCTCGCCTGGTTACCTAACCTGTGAAATGGATACATGTGGGTGGTTTTTAACATTAGAGGTGTATGATGTGCTACGCCCCCTATTTACATTGCTAAACGTCCTGGTGCCTGCATTCCCCCAGCTGACGAATGGATTGTTATACAAGGCGTCAGCTGCCTCTACCATTTTCTACAGGTTTGCAGGGGGGGGGGGATGGCATTAGTATAAGGGGCTTAATTTGACCGGGCATCCCACGCATGAATATTTCTGTTATGAGTGGCTCAAGTTGGTTGAGCTGTGCTTTCTTGGCATGTGCCAGGGCCTTGAGATGGTCCAGAAAGTGGGTGGGGCGCCTGTCACACATCTCCTGCGTACTTAAAAAGGATACGCAGGTCCTCAATTTGTGACCTCCCATATTCCTCCATGAACGCCCTTTTGAACCTTCCTCAAGACCCAGAAATACCCCCATTAAGTAGAATACTCTTAAAATTTGTAAAAATACTTAGAGGTAATCTCTGGGCTATGATGATTGTCCTTTAATCCTCAGAAACTGCCTGGTGTAAGAGGATGAGCTCCACCATTTCCCACCAGCCAATGGGATTTTGTGGGTCGAATTGCGGAAGCTGAACCGAAGAGGGAGTGGGGAAGGGGCGTTGTTGGGTGGTAGGCGAATGAGGGAGGATGCTTGCGTGCGGGCCGAACGTGGATGAATACGTCGTTGTTATTGCGGGGAGGGGTGGATGCTTGGGTTGTTGTTACTGTGCCCGAAGTTGGGGCGCAGCTTGGGGCTCTGTTATAATCAATTTACAAAAAATAAAAATGTGTGTGTTTATGCACAAATTCGATTCACGCGCATAGACGTAAATTTTGAAATTTGGGGGGTAAAATTGGTCACTCTTTGTCTTTATTACAGTATAATATAATTAATTTTATGAAATTATTAAGGGATGACTTAAGGATGTTAAGTCGCCCAATGATTGAAAATGAGCACGTTTCGAAAGTCACTAGTGAAATATAAAAGTCTACGCGAGAAAAAAAAATGGAAACGAGTGAGGCGGAATGCGTCCTCCGAAAAATACAACACACGTGACAGTAAAAATTAATTTAATTTTAGGACTGAATGAAGCGGAAATAATCAAACTAGTCTGGGAACCGTTTATAGGTTTTGAATGAATATTGCGGTAATATCCTAGATAGCTCTTAGATCACAATAAACATAAAAAACCTATATTTGGTTATTCAAAGGAATGAATTTTTAAATGCTAAGGCGAGTCTAAATTTGCAGACGAATTCCTTAGGCCTAATCTGGGTGACGTTGGGAAATTAACAAATGATGATTAATAATTGATTATAAGTAATTGATAAATAGATAAGTGGTGGATAGTAATTGTTAAATAGCTAATTAGTGGATAGTGATTGTTAAACAGATAATTGGTGGATAGTAATTGGTAAATAGATAATTGGTGGATAGTAATTGGTAAATAGTATTTGGATTATAATTAAATTTGATTATAAAGGAGTTGAATGGGTCTGCAAATGAGACAAAATAATCAAGTAGCAATTCGGGATTCTATCTGGGAAATATTTAGCCAAAGCTACAATTACAATTCAAATATTTAGGGACCTGTTCACCGATGAAGCCCAGCTAAGCGAATGAAGCCTCATGGCCTAGTTTTAAGACGCTTGGGAGAACGGGTGTACCAATCTCCCGATTTAAGTTAGGGTTACCAACCCTTCTTTAAATTATATATATATATATATATATATATATATATATATATATATATATATATATATATATATATATATATATATATATATATATATATATATATATATATATATATATATATTAAGAAATAAATATTAACATTTGTAGGGGTGGCGTAGACCGCTACAATGTTACAATGTTCAATACATCCAATATACGTTCTCAAATAACATTTAGGACAAGTATATTTAGATACTATTGTGGAACGTAAAATGTCAGGAATGGGGGTCCTTTACAGTGAACAAAGAACCAATTTTTAAGGGGTTTAGAAAAATTGGCGTTAAATTAAAATGCGGATAGAATTTTTTCAAAATATTCGATAATTGCTTCCTAAAAGTATTAGTTTGGTATCAAAAAGGGAAAGGAAATGTATATTTTTTTGCGGAGAACATTATAATTATTTATAGGTTTACAAACATTATTTAAAAAGTTTTAATGCAATTTATAAAAATATCGGGTGGGTAGTTGTTTAATTTTAATTTTTTTATGTTTGATCATTTCCAAATGGAATAGTGTCCAGTTAGAATAGATATTGAAAGCACGATGAATTAAAGTTCTACAAGTATTAACTTTGAATTGATAGGTGCATAAGCTGTATAAGTTTAAACCAAGGTTACTAAACGTTTGCTTTCGGAAAATAGAAAATTCAAAGCAACCCTGATTCTTTTGTATTTTTACATCTAAAAACGATAAACTGTTATCTGTTTCTGCTTCTATAGTAAATGAAATGCTAGGGTGGTATGAGTTTACGAAGTTCTTGAAAAGTTCCGATTGAGCAGAGGTATGGAATAATGTAGAAGTGTCATGTACTCATATGTATCTTTTATAAAAGATACATAGATGACACTTTTTTTAAATAGTCACAAATGAATTAATTACCACTTAAATAACCAACTAGCTAACTTTTTTTTTGTTCGCTTGTTTTTCGACCAACCAACTACTTAGATAAGAGAACCAACTAATACTAAATCACATCTTTCATAGTAGTCTAATTTTTAAATTTCATTCATTCAGCTCACAGCTTTCTCCGAACCAGGTAACAAATTTTAGTGTATTTATTGAGGTTTTCCTTTTCTTCTAATTGTAACCTTATTAATTTCGCTTGAATTTATTTATTTTTATCTTAATATATAGATTTTTGTCCTTTATATTGCATTTTTATATTTTTCTTTTCGTTTACATCCTAGTACATTTTTAGCCTAAAGCCATTAATTATCATTGTTGTCATAATTGTTAAACAATTATGAGAACAATGATAATTAATGATAATAAAACGTGACGAAGGAACAGGAAAAGGGACCAGAGGAGTTTTTGTGTGGCGATGACTTTGGCACGCTGACATGCCAGGCATGAGCAGGTCCATTTGACCAGTTTAGCATTCATATCTGGCCATACGAAGCGTTGTGCGACGAACATGTGCGTTGCATTGGTCCCAGGATGTGATAGAGCGTGCATTTGGTCGAAAGTATGCCGACGGAAAGTGATAGGAAGTTGCCCATGCTACATAAGCGTCTGAGTTGCTTGCGTGATATGGGTTGAGCAAATTTGCGTATCGAGGCAACGAGTTCATCTGCCTCAATAAAGACTGCAAGCTGTATAATAACTCTAAATATATTGGCATGACAACTACTACACTTTCGAGACGTTTAACTATACATCTGCAAAGAGGAAGATCTAAAAATCATATGGAGAGTGCGCATAACATCAACCTAACGAGAGAAAAGAGAGAAATAAAGCTAGGCTGAACATCTTAGAAGCTATTGTAATAAACGTGGAAAAGCCGGCCATTAATAGTCAAGCGTTAAGATGGAAACGAACATTAAAGATCTTTTAAAATTTCACTCACCGGATTGACTCGTTTCCTCTAACGTTACATTTAACCAGGCGGAATAAATATCCCATAAAAACTTTTATTTCATTAAGTGCGATTCTGAGTCCACATTGGTAAAGGAGGAAAGAATATATCAAGACGCTCCGAAGATGATCCAATAAGATAGAAAGATCAGCAATTTAGGTTGTTTTTTTACCAAACCGATTGATTTAAAAGAGAGATGAATACAGGACAAGTTATCTACCATCTACAAGATGGAATAAAAAAGACTGTTAGAAGAAAATAAAGTTGCCAAAGGAAATTAACTAAGGTGAAATACACCATGGTCTTCAACAAAATTTGCATTCAAGAAAGACTGCTACCCATCTACAATAATATATAATGGAAGAGCAAAAAAAAAGTTCCACAATATATTGCAAAACATTTATCCTTTTCCAATCAAACTATATATATATATATATATATATATATATATATATATATATATATATATATATATATATATATATATATATATATATATATATATATTCAGGTTGGCCCATAAGTGCCTACCCATCCATACTAGTATTGTTGTGCTCATGTACCCACGTACTTGTCATAATACACTCTTCAATGTAAATGAATTTTCATCTGCCATATTTTCTCTGAAAAATAATATTAATACATGCATAACTAACTAGAACATAATAGTATATGGATGAATAGCGACTTCCGGGATACCCCATATATATAAATATATATATATATATATATATATATATATATATATATATATATATATATATATATATATATATATATATATATATATATATATACATATATATATATATATATATATATATATATATATATATATATATATATATATAAGACAAAATAAGAATTGGACGCGAATGAGCAAATGAGATAAGAAACCGGAGGTTTTTTAGAGGCAAGAGAGAGGGACATTAGAAGAATCCAGAATCAAAGGAAGCAGAGGGCGGCACAGTGAAGGCGATCCTTTACCGAGAAGACAGAAATAACGCCAGGGGAAAAAAGTTGTACTATATGTATTTATAGTCAGCTACACCAGGTTTTTACATCTTTCTTTCTGTCCTAAAATTTTATGCATTGATGCATTTAGGACACAAATCTTTTTTAATCTATGGAAAAAAATGACTCATAAACACTTCAGTGTTTCACTAGGACCCTTTTTACATAAAGTATTGTCATTTCTGAAAAGTTAAGAGAAAAATAAATCCAGCATATCTGGGTGAATAAAATGTCTATAAATTTAATGAAGATACTTATGGGAGCTTTATAGATAATGAAAGCTATCCTTTATTCTTCTGTTATGGCTTGGGGAAGAGAATTTGCTCACAAACGTCCAACCAAGCGATGTGGTTTAATGAATGAAGGCTGGAAGTGTGAGGACGCGTATGGGACCTTGACTGAACCTTGTTGAGTTTCATTTGACGATTTCATTGTTGTAGCTGCTTGGTCAATCACCTTTGTTTTAGCCAATGTTGTTTGATTTACCTTTGTGATCGCTTTATGTTGCATGCGATGTTAGTTAATAAGAAATACAGGAAACGGTAGAACGTATTAATTGTATTGATGTGCGTGAAAGAATGACACGTAAATTCATGAGTGTGATTGTGTGCATGTTTGCGCGCAAATTACTCACGAGACAGAAATGTGTAATAATTAAAAAAATATAAAAAAACGGAATTGAACACTCGTTGAATTTAAGGGATATTCTTTAATTTAAAATGGTAAGAATTGTAACAATTGGAAGAATGATGCTGTCGATAAAACGTGATACGAAAAAGGAAACACGTCAATGAAATAAATGTTAGAAAAGAAAAACGCGTAAATGGCCGCGAGGAGTTTTGAAAATTATATATATTATACGGTTGAATTTATAATATTTATCAACTGACGGAAGATTATTTAATTCTGGGCACCATTTTTATGTTGCTAGTTTATCGTTAGCCTAGATAGCATATATATATATATATATATATATATATATATATATATATATATATCGAGGTTTAGTGAGTGGGTAATCCCAGTCCCAATTCCTGGACATATATTTTATTACCGCACCGAGGTGAAGCGGAGGTAACGCGTATCCAATACACCTACCTTAGCCACTTCCGGTGAATAAGAATAACTCTCGTGCGTACCCTTTTGATCAAAACTAAGATGATTATCCCCTGAGTGTGTTCTTCACTCAGTATAAGCCAACCATGGGCGATTCAGTGGAATAATGAGTTTTAAGCCGAGTGGATTGCCTAATAATTGCCAAAGGATCGTCCAAATTAGTGCGTCTGATTCCGAGGAATTGGACACGTTGCGCCGCCAGGCTCTTGACAGCATCGGCACTCGGGAGGTCCCGCCCCTTCCCAGGTCTTCCACCCCGTGGGAACCCCAACCCGTCGACGCACGAAGGGTGCTAGGTTTTGACGAACCCGTTTTGGGATTTCAGCCCAATCAGGGCATCCCCCAAGTCGTGGAGGCCCGCCGGGTTACACCAGACTGGGCCCTCGTTGTAAACCACCTTCGGGTCCGTGTTGTCACCCCTTCCACCCCCCCCCTGTGTTCCGTACCCGTGATATAGAGGAATTACAGCTACTCTTCATAGTGTACAGGTTCAGGGATCAACTCTTGGAGGAAGAGACCGCACGCCTGCAAACCAGGCTGCGGCTCTATTATTTGGTCTCCTACGTTGGGTGGGGGTACGCCCTGGAGGATCACCACCTCCAGGGTACCCAGGGTGCAGGTATCTCTATAGACCCGGTTATTTATAACCGTACTGTGCTCAGGGAGTCTTGGGCGCGTCCCGCCCCTCCCCGCCCCCAACCGGCTGCTCCGGCTGCCCTCCCTCGCCGCCGCCCTAGGGCTAGAAGTAAGGCTAAGGATGGCCGAAAATAGATCACCATGTGATTCCTGGGAGGACGAGGTGTGGGCAGTAAGGGATATTTTCAATTTCACCCCTTCTCCTCCCCCTCCCTGGGTTGATGGGTTCCCTGGGGTTGGGGCGGACCTCCCTCTCGCTGATAGGTCAGGGGATGGTGAGATTCGTGACCTCGGCTTTAATATTGATGCCCTTCCGGAATGGGGGGCCGAGATGCTTCCCGAGGATCGGGATTTGGAGGACTTTGCCCTATCGTCTCAGGAGCGCCTCCTCGCGTCTGACCCAGGCCTCGATGCGATCAATATGGTCGTCCCTCTGGAGGATAATACCCAGGCCCTCATCGACGCTGACCCCCAACTACGTGAGGTTCTCGACTTCATTGAAGACGTCCCAGAACCGGTCCCTGACGACCCCCCTGCTTCGCCGGATGTGGAGGCTCCTCCTCAGGACGCGCCCCTGGCAGCCAGGGTTGAGTCGGGTCAGGACCAGGACAACGGTGATGACGACAACGAGGAAAACAACGACAACGAGGGTGAGGCGGGTAGTGTTTTCGATCCGCTGGCGCGGGTCCGAAATGATCCCCTGCAAAGGCACATTTGCGACTTCATCCCTGGTAATGTGTGTCACCATGTTCCCCTTCCCTCCAATGTGGCGAAAGCTGCGAGAGGGAGTGGGGTGCGGGTGTTCCTCGGCCAGTATCGTCACTTCGCCCCCAGCAATAGGCTGTTGCTCCCGGTGCTGCTTACTCTTAAGCGCGCTGGCGTCCTAGAACGCTCGGAGCGGATCAGGTGCGCCCATCAGGTGTTCCTGGTCCCCCCAAAAGAGACCGAGGATAGGCTCATTTACGACATGTCCCCTTTGGGCATGTCTGGTTTGTATACCCCCCCCCCTACCTTCCAACTCCCTTCCCTTGGTAAGGTACTGCGTGATGCAGGAGAGGCCACGTGGGCTATTAAGATAGATCTTCAGCATGGGTTCTATCACATCCCCCTCCATGTTAATGCCCGGCCTTGGTTTGGCGTGCTCTGTGGGACTGAACGTTTTCGTTTTAAGCGTTTACCCATGGGGTTCGCCGGATCCCCCTACATCATGCAAGCATGCATGGCGCCCATTTTTGCGGAATTTGCCAGACTCGCTGGTATTGTTGTGTACACCTATCTCGCTCCCCGTCGCTTATAGCGACGCCACTCCTTGGACTTTGGGTTGGGTTTTTGACCAGAGGCAGGCTAGTTTATGTTTGTCTGCTCCCACCCATGCAGTTAAGGCGGAGTTTGCCGCCCTTTTTATCCTTTATGTATGTAGACCGGGCTACCGTTTGTATTCTGATTCTTTTGCGAGCGTTGTTTTGCTCAACAAGGGGGCCCTTCTGGCTTCCTTGCTTCCGTTTATAAACCTGGTAGTATTAGTCATGTATCATAACCTTTTCCTTTCCCATAGGCCGGCGGCAGCATGGGTACGAACCTTCTGATCCTCCCTCGCGTGGATTAAGCGCTAGTTAGCGTATGCGAATTTTCCCGTGACGTCATTTATGACGTCGCGATAAATCCATGACGTATTGGCTGGCGCTGACGTCACGCGCTCGGAGGGTATAAATGCAAGGCCTCGTGGTTCGACCGATACTCGAGTAAAAAGCAGCAGAATTTCATTTCAAAAATCGACGCTGAAGATATCTCACTTTTGATTATGGAGGAAAAGGTTGAAGTAAGGGACGCTCAAAACGCCAAGTTTTTTTGCCTCATCAACACTACGGGGAGAATTCGCCAAAGAATTTTATACCGGCACCAAGAAGACTTGATGTCGTGCTAACCCCCCCCCCCTCCATCTACGGAGTCGCGAAGCTGAAATGAACTGATCTGCCACTCATCTAGTCTCGCTTCAACTATGTCGGTCCACTTTGATAGACATAATTGGGGACGTAAAGGAAAGCAGGTTTGAGGATTAGCCCACTGTCGAACTCTACGGAAGAGACCACCCGGTTACGAGGCGATGCTGAAAGCTTTGGGGAAGAGTTCGCTCTAATCTCTAAGGGTAGCTTCCGGCCAAGACCACAGGGGGACACACAACCGTCCCTTTGTAAGTTGGAAACAGCATCTATATCCAAACCCCAGATGGGGCGGCACCCCGGGTGGTGGTAGTTGATTCTTTCACCACCCATCATCAAGTCCGCCACTCATCACCCATCTGAGGGGCCTCGCCCGGGTCCACCCTCCATCATTCATTCCCCCTCATTTTGGCAGTTCCGTTCACGTAAGCTTAGCGACGGGGTAGAGGGAGTCTCCAAATAACCCTATACAGAAGACCACGAGGAAGAATAGGTGCATCTTATTGAGCAACAGCAAATTACCCACAACGAGAGCATTTGTGATAACCAACAAACAGTGCTGAGGGGCCACTCTCAAGAAGAGATGGCCCAAGACCACACGACCCGGATTCCTCTGCGGGTTGTCGACGAGCAACCCAAGCCCAGCAGGGAATCCACTTTCGAGGCCGTGTACGGCAAACTGGGAATTGCCATGGTGAGGCTCCTTGATATATCGTCGGGCTATATTGCGATATGCGAAAAGGAGAAGGATATTGAAGACATATCCAAGGAAAAGGCAGTCGAAGCCCTTCGAGCCATAGGACTGCAACCAGCAGTGCCACCCCAGATCCTGGCGCACAGAAGCGTAGTATGCCGCCGATCGACCCGTGGATTGGGCAGCATACCGCAGAAGAAATAAAAGAAGAGATAGAGCTACGGCAGGCCTGGGCTAAGGTAGCCGAAATAATAAAATTTAAAAATAGGAGGGACGGTGGCGACTACACGCACGTGTTCAAGGTGGTCTTCTCGGAGACTACCATGGCACAGAAGGCGAAAGAGCATGGTCTACTAATGTTCAAGGCCAAAATTAGCGGAGAGCAGGTGGAAAAGGGAGAGTTCACCCCGGTCCAGTACTGCTTCAAGTGCTATAAGATGGAGTCCCACGTCACCAAGGACTGCAAGGAGCCACAAGAAACTTGCTCCAAATGCAGCCAGCTTGGCCACAATTGGCGCAATTGCGTCAGCACCACGGAGAAATGCGTGAGCTGCGGGCAGGGTCACCGAACAATGGCCATGTCATGCCCTGCAAAAAAGGACGTAATAAGAAAGAAGCAGGACGCCAAAAAGAACAAAGTAACGCGCAGGGCGAACACGTCCTATGCCCAGGCAGCAAAGGCAGCCATCTCAGAGGTGGATGCCAGAAAAACATACCTCAAAATTGAGAACGAGGGATCGACGAAAATTATGACGTGCATACTTCATGCGCACGTCATGAATCTGGCTCGCCCGGGCACATTGGCCACTGTTCTGAACCAGATGCTGGCCAAAAACGGGATGGAACAAATGTGGTTCCCGGATAACCCTCCTTCTGGGGATGTACTGCATTTGCAGATGGCTCCAAACGCCCAGCAGACAGCGGAGCAAGCTAAAGCTTGCAAACAGCCAAACAAAAAATCGAATAATGAAGCAGTCGAGGCGAAAACTCCTGCTCCCACCCAAATCAAGTCAAGCACGGCGAAACACTCAAACTCGGAAACAAGCAGTTCATCGGAGTCTTCAGACTCCTCGGACGCTGAATCAACTAAACCGCAGGAAAAGAAGGGAAAAAAGAAGAGAGCGAAGAGATTGCGGGCAAATTATATCAACCTGAGAGTATACGCCTGTGATCAATTCCCCTTCCCGGAGGAAATGGAACCCAGTAGTATCTTCCAAGGCATTAAGGCGAAGATCTACAAATGGGAATACGACTCTGAGGTAGACCCTGATTCCGGGGCGAGGTCTTTCCTTTATTTCTCCCACGAGAAAAATCGAGAGAGAGAATCGAATTCTCGTAAAATCCGTATCGTCACGCGAAAGACCTTTTTTCATATTTGTGCTATCGATAAGTCATTCACGGCTTCGAGCCATCTCAGATTTTTACATAGGTGCGACGAAGGGGCGACGGAGAATTCTAGGCAGGCGAGAGGTGCGTTTCGGGATACGAGAAGGCGCGCAGCTTTGTGTCGGAGTGTTTCTGCGTACAATATATATATATATATATATATATATATATATATATATATATATATATATATATATATATATATATATATATATATATAAATATATCGAGGTGTTCCTCATGGAGAGGACTACCCTCCGAGGGTGTATTTATAAACAAGAGAGTCGAAAATTCAAACTGTCGATCTCGTATTACGCTCTCCCCAGAGTGCCACGACGCTAAAGCACGGCTGTATTAATACCCTCTTCTGTCCATTCAACATGAGATCCAGTTTTCCTAATTTTAAAAGGTCGAGGAAGAGAAAAAACAGACGCATAAAAGCTAGAGCACCCTCGGGTCTCTCCTTGCCAGCCCCATTTCCCTTCCCATTACCCCGCGGGAGTAATTCTACATAGTATAAAACGGTTCGTCAGGAAAAAAAGAAGACTCTTTCGTTTTCGTAACGTCATCGAGAAGAACTTGCCGGGAGAGAGTTTCCCAGCAAGTTAAAAAGTATTGGGTTGAGGAATAAGTTCTTGCGGTTTTATCAAATTTATTCATTACCATTAACAATTTTAGAAAAACTTTCACTTTTAATTGATAACAATATGCACTTTAATCAATAATGTATTCTCCATTGTTATTTATGACTTCTTCCCAACATTCAACTAGTTTTTCTATGCCTCTGCAATATATATATATATATATATATATATATATATATATATATATATATATATATATATATATATATATATATATATATATATATATATATATATATATATATATATATATATATTGGGGGGGGGTCCAACATATATGCATAAAATTGAAATTAGTTGGAAATGTTCTCCACATGGCTAAAATTATGCTGTAAGATGTTAAAAGAGGTGATGCAAAATATTGACTAAATTGGTGAATATTTACAGGTCACCTTGTCTCTCCATATTTTTAAATTTCAGTCAAAATATTGGAACTTTTTAATAGTAGGCATTTATGGTTGCTACTTATATACTATCATATATTTGTCATTGATAACTCATTCCTTATGAATTACAATAATTCGCAAAAAAATCATGATATTGCATTATCTGAAAAGTGGAATGACATTCACATACTCGGCGTATGATGCAATAATAATTGTTGTTTCAGCTTGTTGATTTCTGAGCCCATTTGTACGAGTAAAGTGATGACGCAACAACGCCCCTTCGTTTCAAATGGAGATGCAATCGCACCATTTCCTATATAAGTCAGCGAGGATTGATTAATTGTTCACTTGTAGTTTGAAGCTCAACAGTTGACGTAATACAAGTGAATACAAGTGCTGGTTTATGCAAGTGTATATATATATATATATATATATATATATATATATATATATATATATATATATATAATTATTTAGGTAAGTAATATACTTTGTTTATTCAGGGCATAGATAATTTTCAGTTTTTCATCAATATCAGACTTACTTAAAGAATATTAGAATTATATGTTAAAACACTTTATGTTCATATTTTAATTCACAATATCTATATATATATATATATATATATATATATATATATATATATATATATATATATATATATATATATATTTTAATTAAGCATGAATGCCGTAATTTTTTACAAACACAGGAGCCTATTTATTTATGTCAAATGAAAGCTTATTCTTTCATGAATATTGAATAATTAGATATTTTAGAGTATAAAAAAATATCTTCTAAGTATAACTAAATGAAGAGGAACCATGAGCTCACTCAGTTACAATAAATTTTTATTTCTGTTGTTTCAGATTATGGCTGGAAGTACTCGTTATAGCTATAATTAAAAGACTAATACTTAAAGAAATTAGTTCTGACTTTTGTCTTTAGTTTTTTATATACAATCTTTAGTGATGTGGGCCGATTTTTTTTTAATTGTTACTTCTCTCTTATGTGCATTGTATTTTCCCTACTTTTCGCTCATCGTGTCTTATAATCTCCCTCGTTAGGCTATCTCCAATTATTTTAATCTGTTACCCTTTCCGTCTTCTCAGTTTGACCTTAATACCTTCTTCTTGTAATTCTTAATGTGAATCTTTACGTTTAGTCTTCCGTCTTCCTCATTGATGATTTCTTGTTTTTGAGGCGGTCTTTTATACTTTTCTTTCGTACATATACCTCTAATATAATATTATTTCTTGTAGTTATCCTTGATAAGGAACTTAATAAAGTTCGAAAGTAGTGGAAACACCATTTCATTTTTTTCCTGCGGAACATTGCATTTATATATATATATATATATATATATATATATATATATATATATATATATATATATATATATATATATATATATATATATATATATATTGTGCCTTCTATTTTCAATAACTTTTTGCCTTGAAATTACATCAGAATTACTACAAATTTTCATTGGAATTGAACTAATTTGTGAATGGTTGATTGAAGCCAGTATATCAGAATTAGATGTTTCTGAGAGAGAAGCGGTTGAAACTGGTTGTGAGTTTTCAATTTCTCTCGTAGAACTTGTTTGATCATTGCTTTTATTTGTTACATTTATATCATCGGTGGTGCAGTTATTAACATATTGACAATCCATGGGAGTAATGCTGCTTATATTAATTTCTTGGTTAGGATTAATAGTTTCGGCGTTTACAGATGGGGCTGAAGTGTTTACTGAACACTTTTTATAATGGTCTTTTACTTGATCAATTTTTTTGCTATTATTATTAAACATTTTTGCAACGAACTTTATTGCTAGAAATATCTTCATATTCACACCACAATAGGTTCTTTGGCCGTCCACCAAGAATACGATGATTTCTCTGTAAATCTGTATATTTTGGCATATTAAATATTCTAAAATAAAATATAAAAAAATATACAACATTAGTAGCTGAGATAAAAAAAAATAAATGTAAAATTTCAAAGTTTTGGACTAAATATTGCTAAAAATTCAAGTTGATAACCCAATGGAACCTATATAACAAAGACCACTGAGGCTGATTCTGTGATCTTATATTAATATTATACTTATATGAAATTTATGTTTGTATGTTTTTCCCTGTTTTTCCGAGTTTTACCCAGTTTTACCCTTGAAAACTTGGTAAAAGTGTCAATAGGTTTTTCACAACCAACCCTGGCAATCTTCGGTCAATCCCAGAACCTCAGCATCATTTTTCATCGAACCAGTCCTGATGTTTGACTGTTCTAACGCCAAGCTTTCTGCTCAAGTAGTAATAATTACAGATTTCAAGCCTTGCCAATGTCCTAGAACTGAAGTTGGATGTACAGAAGGAAGGAAACTTGGAAGAAAAGGAGAGCTGGAAATTTTCTAAAAATTCTGGATCTTTTAGAAGTTCTGTCGTATATTTTGTAGGTTTGACACCTCCCGTGCCAATTCGTCTAAATTTTAGTTGAAAACAGACTTCTCAAAACACCAAAAGAGAAACAGTCCAGCATTCGTCGGAGCCCACAGCCGCTCTGGATTTGATGATGACATAGTCCAGAAGATGCCAGTGTTTGGAACGAGGATGCATCCAGGTGGTCTTGAATCTGTCCTTCAAGTGGAAGATCGTGATAGTAATGATAATATTGTGCTCCAAGAATTTAGACAGAAGTAAGAGTCTGTTTGCGTTAATCTTTCCAAAGACTTGAAGGCCGATGACGCCGTTACAGAGATTCGCTTCCTGGCAAACTTTCGTGTTAAATTCGCCCAATGGGAAAAGCCTATCACTGAATGGGACGTTATAAAGGGGGCTTCAAGTTCATCGTAAAATGTCTCTCTGGCCACTTCGTTTGCATCAAGTGTCGGGGCATATGCGCTGATAAAAGTCGCTGAGCGGTTAGAGCAAACTGGGAGCCGCATTGACAATACACTTTCATTCACTCGGACCGGTAATTCCGTCAGCCTGCTTACTATGCCATTTTTGATGGCGAAGCCAACAATATGGTGTCGGGCCTGGTCCAGTCTGTAGCTTTTCCAGAAAATGTGTATCTTCCACTCTCTTCGCATAACTGACCTTCGTCAGACAGCTTGGTCTCAGCAAGCGCTACAATCTCCATCCGATACCTATTTAACCCTCGTGCTATAAAAGCAGTTATTGGTCCAGGTGTGTTCCAGATCGTTGTCTAATGCGGTGTGAACGGTCCACGTTCCGATACGTCCTCTGACAGCGAACAACCTTATTCGCCTTTGTCCCTTGATTTTCCTTTAGGTCAACAAACACCGTTTCTAGAGAACTGTCATTTGACCATTTCCATTCCATTTGTTTATTTTTCACCAGTCTGTAACAATGAAATACATTCTCCAAACACTCTCAACCTGTTTTCACCGTCCGTCGATCTATAAAATTAATTTGATAGACAATCTCGGCTCTCTGTCTGTCTGTCTCTCTCCATATATATATATATATATATATATATATATATATATATATATATATATGCAATGTCCCGCAGGAAAAATAAACTTTATTCAGTTCATTCTCAAGGATAACCACAAGAAAAAATAATATATAAACAAGTAAAAGATAAAGGACCACCTCTAAGACAAGAAATCACCGATGAGGACGTAGGAGAGGGATGGGTAAATTCATGTGGGACATTGCATTCATTGCGAACCTCACGTTCTACTTTGTGAGTTATTCATTTCATATATATATATATATATATATATATATATATATATATATACCAGGTGTTTAAAAAAATGATATCATTTTGCAATCTAATAACTTTGCCAATTCCAGTTCAAATGACTTCAAATTTTAACAGCATGTGTAGAAACAGGCCAAAATTTTATGTTTGATGTTTTTATCTTTGCAGGTATAGAAATGCCATTTACTCAAAATAAAAATACGTTTTGTGTGTTAGCGTATGCTCGAACACAGTTGAACAAGACTTTGCAGCGTGCATTTGTGAGAGAGTTCTCTAAACAATCACCAACGGCAATGCAGATTTAGACATGGCACAAAAAAATTTAAAAGGAAGGCTGTCTGTGCAGGGCAAAAGTATCTGGACGACCAATAACATCGGAAGAGACGGTCGAGCGGGTTCGCCAAAAACTTTTGAAACCCAGATTCCTCCAACGACAGTTTGGGATGAGTCCATTGTAAATGAACAAGAAAACTTCATTTTTCAACAGGACGCGGCTCCACCTCACTGGAAGCTCACTTTGCGGGCTGGTCTCAATAACAATCTGCGAGGGAGATGGATCGGGCGTGCTGATGATGAAGACAATGTGCTGTTGAATTGGCCGCCACGTTCACCTGACCTGATTCCTTGCGATCTTTTTCTCTAGGGCTATGTGAAGGAACTAGCCTATATCCTCTTTATTTGAAGGTAAGAATTCATTAAAGCTAATTATATGATACTTAATTGAATTGACAAGTTTCAATATTTCTTCTTTTTTTTTAAAATGGCAAAATTGATAGTAGCTAACGCTGATGTTAAGTAACGTAGGTTTACCATGCACGACCTACCTGCTTCCTTTTGCAACACCTTCATTTATAGAATATGCTGATTGAATTTAACGTGAATTATGGCAACGCGAAACAAATGTCCTTCAATTATCTGATCATGTATATTTATCAACAGAGAAAGCATCCTTCCTGCTTTGGTGCAAAAAGCGGATAACTACGTGACAGGTCAAAAAAAAAAATCAAAAAATGTTCAGTATTAGACTGTGGTCCTTCATGCAGCGGTGATAAGAAAAGACATTACCGGAGTGTTTTACGGTGAATATTAAGAAAGTCAAACGATCTGTTGTTGATAAGCTGATTACAGATTTTATCATACAAGGTGTGTATCCCCTATCAACCATGGAGCAACCAGCTTTTGTGAGATTAATTAAAGGTGAGTTCTGAGTTACAAATGTTGTTTACAATTATAGTATTAGTTGTACAGGTTAAACACTTATAAGATCGAATGTAAAAGCGTTCAGTCATGGGGAAATACGTAGGCTATATAACGAAGTTAAATTTAGGAAGACATGTGTAGCGGTCTTGAAATTATATATATAATTTCAAGAAGGATTGGTAACCATGACTTAAACCGAGAGATTGGTGCACCCTCTATCCTAAGCGTCTTAAAATCAACCCATGAGGTTCATTCGCATTGCCCGCCTCGCATCGGTGAATCAAGTCTGTAAATATTGTAATTGTAATTGTTTAGCTAAAAAAATTCCCAAAGAATCCCGAATTAATGCGTGATTCTTTTTTTCATTTACAGACCCATTCAACTCCATTATAATCTATTTAATATTTATCATAATATTTACCAATTACTATTTATCAAACAATTTACCAATTAATAATTACCAATGAAATTACTAATATTTACCAATCACTATTTATCAATTATAAATCAATTACTAATTGCCAATCAATTTCCCAATTATTATGATTCCTATTAAAAATTAATTTATCAAACCATTTAACACTACCCAATCTAATTATTATCATCAATTGTTATACTCAATTTACAAATTACGATTTAACGATTATCCAATCTATTTAACAATTACCACTTACAAATTGCTTATATTACAATCTATTTAACCATTATCCAATTTCCAAATATATTCTAATTACCAATCATAATACGTGTAAATCCATTATCATTTACTCATGCAAATTTAATTCACACGCGTAATCCAATCTAATCATAAACTGTTACTGTATAAATTCACCTTTCAATAATAACCGTTTATTAAAAAATATATATTTTTTCTTAACTCTATGTTTTTAATAACGTTTTCCCAAAGTCCCTCAAATTTTGGCCTAAGGAAGTTCGTCTGCAAAATTTAGATTTCGCGTTAGAATTTTACTTCTTTCCCTTAAATAACAAAATATGGATTTTTATGTTTATTGTGATGAGAGTTATCTAGGATTGTCGTAGAATGGCCCTTTTCTGATCACTCCACACCCGATACCACTTTTATGTAGGAGAATGCCCCTTTTCTATCTTTCTACACACAAACCGCTGTTGTAGTGGTATTCTTTGTTGTCGTGATATACTTCTTTGGTGAAGTAGGCTTTGTTCTAAGAGTGCTAAGAGTGATAATATTGTTATTTTAGAGAAGAGCCGTTGGAAACACGTAAGGATATAGAGAAACGCACAAGAATTCCCAAAATAAACATAGATTTTAACTTTATCAATTTACTACACAAAAATTAACCATTAACCACAGAAATACTACGAATATTATAATACACAATAATTAATTCAATTAGTTTGACCCTCTAAAATTTGCTAAATTCAATCCGCACTTTAATATACAATATTTAGATTTATTGACTCTACTGGAGTTTAAATACCTCAGGAATGTTATGGCCTCCACGACGCGTGCCGACCGGCACGCGTCCCTGGTTTGATAACCAGGGACTAGCTCGAGGATGAGCTGCTTCTTAGCCCCTTAAGGTAGGTAGCCCCGCCTCTCTTGCAGGGTACTTCTTGGTCTGGCGAGCCAAGTAATCTACCTGTCCAGTCTCGGTAGCCCGAACTTAATCCGAGAACTTCGTCACCTGGAGACTGACGTATTCTACCAATCCAGTCTCGGTAGCCCGGGGTCTTAATCCGAGCACTTCGTCACCTGGAGACTGACGTATTCTCCTAATCCAGTCTAGGTAGCCTGGGGTCTTAATCCGAGGACTTCGTCACCTGGAGACTAACGTATTCTACCAATCTAGTCTAGGTATCCCGGGGTCTTAATCCGGGGACTTCGTCACCTGGAGACTGACGATTCTACCAATCCAGTCTGGGTAGCCCGGGGTCTTAATCTGAGGACTTCGGCACCTGGAGACTGACGTATTTTACCTCGATTTTCCTCAGTGTTTCTTATTTATACCTCGTCACCCCACTGGGGGAGGATAAGAGGGGGGTGGGAGGCTTGAGGACGAGCCCAGGAGGCTCCTCGTTAGCCTTCGAGCTTGGGAGAAACACGTCTCCAATTTCTTATTTGACGTGAAATTGAATCTCACTCTCCTGGGGGAGATCTTGCATTTTACAACCTTTCGGTCTTTCATTGCGACGAGTGGCGCGGCGCTGCGGTTACGCGCTTGACCCGACGCCGCCGGGGCCGGATGTCTTTGCGGTAATCGCCTCGTGACTCCACTGCGAGAAAACGGGGGAGTGACGATTCTCCTACAAGGATATGGCCGCAATATTCATCTAAAACCTATACATATACAAACAACAGAAGTTAATTATTGCAATAATTTCATGAGAATCCAAATACATATATTCTTAAAGCATGCTATCATTTAACTGAAGATATTATCAAATCATTTTTTTTAGGAATACTTAGTACAATTATTGTTCGATTATATGTAGTTATTAGATGAATTCATATGACGATGTATTTCGTTATAGCAGCAATACCTGAATATCATTATGTCAAAACTAGCATGCTCGCTGTCAAAAATGTAGGAAATAAAGCTTGATAATGTATATATTCCTAGCAATACTGAAAGTCAATATTTTACTATGTAATTCTGAATATCAAGGACTAATAATATATTTATGAATCAATGTACCAGTACTATATAGCTATAGGATATTCATATAGCTTCATTTTATATATAAAGTTTTATATGAATAAATATATTCTCATTTCACTGTGAAGGTCAATTTCACTCACAATAATCACACATTTCACTAACACAGGTCTAAATTCTTCAGTTGACGTCATTTCAAAGTGGACGCTAGGCCAAAATCTAATAGAAGAAGAGAAAGTAACAAGAGCTCTACTGAAGAATAAACTAGACAGTGCCTCTTACTTATGTTTTACTGCAGATATTTGGTCAACTCGTCACCGTAGTTTTTTGAGTGTTACAGTTTATTGGGTATGTTAAGACTTTGCTCTTTATGAAATATGAAATTGAAAATGTCTTTACAGTTAATGAGTTATCAGTTCTTGACTGAAAGAAGACCTATTTGTTAGTGGAATTTATCTTGATTCTATTAATGTGTAAAAATTCTGAAAACATTTATGAGGAAACTTCCAATACTGCACAGTGCAGTATTGGCATGCTGTCGCTTCAAAGGAGAACATAACTACTTCAAGATTGCTGAACATATGGAGAATATCATCAATGAATACGATACCCACCTGCAGAAAATCACGAGCACAGTCACTGATAACGGCTCTAATTTTGTTAAAACGTTTAAAGAATTTGCGGTTACTGCTGCAAATGTGCCACAGATTCAAAAGATGGAATCCAGGTAGGTGAGGAAGATCATGGTGAGCACGAACTGGTGGATAGTTTTTTAATGGGAAGTGCCTTAGATCAGGAAGTTCTTTCGTCTGACCCATCCATCTCTAGCTTACCTAAGCATGCGCGTTGTGCTTCACTCACACTCAGCCTCGTCGCCATAACTGATGCAAAACAGGCACTGAAAATATCTTCTTTTGCAAATATCAATCATTCTGCGATGGGGAAATGCTCAGCATTAATGGAACAAAAGCGGTCGTCCAAAATCAGCAGAGATTATCAAAACTGTGATTAACTGCTCATTAAAGGTGCCTTGTATTGCAAGATGGAACTCTCTGTTTGATGCATTGTCATTATTTTTAAAACACGAGGACAAATTAAATCAACTCATGACGTCACTTGAACTTCCAGTGTTCAGAAGTCACGAAATTGAATTTATTGGGGAGTATGTCTCAGTTTTGGCTCCTATTGCAGTAGCAAATGATCGCCTACAGAGAGAACAAAACTGTTTTTATGGAGAATTGCTCCCTACCTTGCTTACTGTGGAGAAAAAGCTAAAGAGGCTTCAGTCACGGTGTCTGAAATTTTGCCAGCCGATTCTAAGTGCAGTTACTAAGGGCTTTGGAAAGCGCTACCATTCTTATTTGGCTTTGGCCAATGAAGCCAGCGTTACAGATGCCATTATTGCATCAACAAGTCATCCATTCTTCAAACCCCGACGGTTAGATATTAGCATTTCATGGGTCAGTTCAAGCCACCAAGATTCTGTTAACAATATTATGATTCAATTGATTGTGAATTCAGCAGAAGGACCCGAAGCTGAATTATCCAGTGATGATCGGACACTGACGATTATTTTGAATTTACAAAATCCACTCAAACACGATCAACCTCAGATTTAGAATTGTTCAGTTACTTTCAGGATTCAAATAAAACACATTAAAGTTTAGATAGATATCCAAACCTAAAAAAAAGTTATTTATTAAAATTTAATTCACCACGCTTCCGTCGTCCTTAGAAGGATTGACCTTATCTCCAAAACGGAGTTCTTTATCTGACGAAATATTTTAGCAACTTATATCACTCAAATGTAATGATGATACTCGTATAAATAGCTTCCTTAAATTTCTTTTCATGGAACTTTCTATTTTTTTGTAGTACCTAAATCCAATTATCATCAAATCCTACATTGGTAATTATAATATACAATTTCACTTTAAAGGATATTTTTTTCTTGTGATACTAATGGTCCATATCGATTATCATTATATATCATGTATTTGAAATGTATTTAAAAATGTATCTAGATATATTTAGTTTATTTAAGTGCTAAAATATATTTTCGAAATTTGTTTAGTGCCACCTCTGTATATATATATATATATATATATATATATATATATATATATATATATATATATATATATATATATATATATATGTATATATATATATATATATATATATATATATATATATATATATATATATATATATATATATATATATATATATATACATATTGGTCACGCCCACATTCTCTACATACATTATTCACAAGTACTCATTTTCATATCAGATACACATTATTCTCACATTCGATCAAATCACTTAAACTTAGTCACCATGATCCGCCCACCTTGGTGTTTAAGATTCCCAAATTCATCATTAAATCTCAATTTTAAAATAAATGTATTTTTCATCAAGTTATTTATAAAAATCCAAATACGAACTTATTTTGTGGGCACCCTCAAGAATGAAGTTGAACCATGTAGCTGAGAAATAATAATATTTGTTCCAATTCGGAACACTGGAAATACCGCCACCATCAATCATCAACCGACTCATCTCGCTACACGTATCAACAACGACCTTTCTCTCTCGATATATATATATATATATATATATATATCAGTGGCGTGCAGTCAATGGAAGCAAGGGAAGCAATGCTTCTTCTATTTAAGAAGAAAAGAAAACGAAATTACACCCTAACAATTAATATGACAGCAGAATCAATTTTATTCCCACATTTATGCTTGACTATACTTGTATACGGGACTGTTTACTTTCAATCGAATTGGCGGTAGACCCTGAAGAGCCCAACTGCAATTGAAAAAAATGCATCCTTTTCTTCGAGATTTCTACGCTCTTTTTTTTCTCTTAATTTCAATAATATCTAGTTCTGCTTTTTGGTGGTTTGGAATGCATACTCTAAAAGTTGTTTTGCTTTTCTTAGCAATAATATACAGCCATCAGAGTTTATGATTTTTTCTAGATATTTCAACGCCGTGTTAGATTAAGAAAAAATAACCTATTTGTATATGGAAAAAAAAAGCAAACTTATCTTTGCAGTCAGCGGCTTCCACTGGGTTCCAATAATCTAGGAAAAAGCAACAAAATGTTTAAGACACAATGATGTAACTATTATTATGCTCTGGAGCTTAAACAATTTTTTGCTTATATTTAAACACTTGTACTCAGAATGCACGCAGCTACATAGCATAAATTATGGTTGGTTACGCTCCTGTATCCTAAGCATTTCGTTATTTTTTCCTGGATTCTGGCAGCCCTACCGGAGTCACCCCTCGTATCTTTCAAATCAGTAGATGCGAGGCAGTGTGATTGCATTTTTTTTTTTTTTACAAAATCGGTATGGCGTATTGTTTCTTCGTTTATTTAAAGTGATAACCCCCTTTTGAACAAAATGGATGCAATTGAAGTTGGGAGAAAATGCGATTGCATTATCGAAAAAATATTAAAAAGGAAGTTCAGTGCGATGAATTATAATGAAAGAGAAACTATTATTAAAATAGTAGGCCTAGGCCAACACTAGATCCGTTATCCAAAACAAAGTGTTGCACTTGCAAATACAATGTAGGCCGATACGATATAATATCTTGGCTAGCTGGTTGTACATACTTACAGAAGCTATTTGGTTTGCCATGTTTACTATTCATTAATGATGTAAGAAATTGGAAGTCAAATGGATTCGATTATTTAAATAATATGCATGTCATAGAATGACTCCCGACGATACCATATATCACTATTCGTTGAGGGAACTTCCTTAATTATCTTTAGAGTGCGTTAATGTCTGGCGGCCGATATTATGTATCTTCGATATGCTTAAGAAGTGGAACTGAGCTCAAGGATAATAATATTGCTATCATTAATAAAATAAAGTTTTATTAATAATAACTACCAACAAACACAAGACGGAAAATATTGACATAAACAGAGAATTGAAAGGGTCGTGGGGGCTCGGCTAATCCGAGGATTTAAAGGATTTAAAAAGGTAAAACAAATATAGAGTTAAAGAGATGGGATGGTTCGATAAACTATTTAAAGCACAGGATAGAATTGACAAAAGGGTTAAGTACTCAAAGGTGACGTTTGGCTTACGTAACTTTTACACTAGTGGTGCAGTGGAAGGTGGCGCGAAGGAGTTTCGGTCCGCTGGCGAGTTCCAGCC